>CM070088.1:7158495-7178495 GCA_036178185.1 Liparis tanakae | reverse complement strand
CACATATATGCTATTTAAAAAATGCGGTGACCGTTAGTGTTCGTCCATTCTGGGCTGCTGTAGAAACATGGCGCTGCCAGACGGCCGAGGCCCCGCCCCCTGTGCAGATATAAATGGCCTTTTCTAAGCTGAATAAAACTGTTTTAGTTTTTGGTCAATATAAACTAATGGAAATAGTTTTGCATATTATATTCAATTGGTGCCATGAATCCCCCTAAATGTAACACACTGTTCCTTCAATCTTATTTGGCTATACTTGTGACAAAAGTGGATGAAGTTACTAGTATTGAGGTGTTAAAAACTTTAAAAAACTGTTTAAAAAAACAGTAAAAAAAACAGCAGGCTCATAAAAGTGGAAATGTGCCTAATCTTTGTTTCTTTAGACGATGATATTCTTAAACGTGATGTGGGCGTTCATACTAGTTCTCAATGTCTTGGTTTGTCGATACAGTCGGTTCCAATTGGTAAACTTTTAAGCAAGTTTGGGTCAGTATAGTGTGCGTTAAATAAGACAATTACTTTAATACACTATTCTCTCTTTCTCTCTCTCCGGTGCTGCAGAATCACTTCCTGTGTTAAAGGTCAGCAGTTGTTGGGAGATGAGGACTATTGGGAATTATTCATACCATCGACTTAATGTCAGTGTGCACTTCTCTCATTGTGTGTGTGTGTGTGTGTGTGTGTGTGTGTGTGTGTGTGTGTGTGTGTGTATGCGCTGAGTGTCTGAGGGACAGAGGGAGAGTGAGAGAGAGAGAGAGAGAGAGAGAGAGAAGTATGTTTTATTCATTTCTCTCATTTAGTCTCAGTCTGCACCTGTCCTAGCATTTAGAATCTCAGCGTTCACATTACTTGCTGATTTAGTTTAACTGGCCGCTTTAATGGACACACACACACACACACACACACACACACACACACACACACACACACACACAATGTGTACACAATGTGTGTCGACTACCCGTCTTAACTGACTGTATTTGGCCCGTTCAGGGTCGGATCTGGAGGTTGTGGGTTGTGTTGACAGTATTAGGAGCGATGATGACGTGTTATTAGTGTTTCCTCTTTCTTTCCTCTCTTTCACTTGTTTCCCTCCGTGTGTATAAGAAGGAGTATTTGTCTTTAATTCTTTCTTCCTTTCCATCTCCCAACATTTATCTAAAGGCTAAGGCCAAGGCGGAGGATAGATTGCGGAAATATGTTTGTTTGTTTCTGGTCCATTCAGTCATGAAAGGAGATGAAGAGAGGATGATAGAAACAGACGTTTAACCTCCCTTGCTTTCTCTTTCTCTTTCTCCATCCATAGTGGTACCTGTGTGTGTCAGTGAAATGCAACTGTGAATATTAGTAAGAAAGCTGAACTGCCATGGGCTATGACTGAAGCCCCCACCATACCCACACACACACACACACACACACTTCTGTCCTCCCCCTTTTCTTCTCTTTCAGCTCCCTCATCCTCCCTTCCTGCTCCTGTCTCCTACTTTACACTCGCCCCGAAACACACCCTTAGGCAGAGATCACGTTACCTTAAAAGCTACAAACACAGTCATGATGGCCTCACACACACACACACACACACACACACACACACACACACACACACACACACACACACACTCATTTTCCCATCTGCTCCTGTCGAAACTGTTATGATGCCTCGTTTACTCCCTCTGAGGCTTCTCGTTGTCAAAAACTACAATAGCTTTTAATGAAGTGTGTGAGTGGTAAATGGATGTGTGTTCAAAATAACTGACAGTGTACACACATGTACACAAAGTGTAGTTGTCATTCAGTTTCATTGTTAAAAGTACAGTATATTCTTTATAATACTGCCTGTCTCACTAAAGGCCTTTTAGGGAAGCTGCTGATCAACGTTTTCTTTATTAATCGTCTTGTAAGACCAAACCACAAACATACCATAAATCTACCCATATGGTATTGTGTAATTGGCCCAGTTGTTTTATTAACCAGGGAAACAACCATTAATAAAACACAATCCAGACCTTTTTGAATTGCAAATAAATTGGATGTGAGGGCATTCCAGGGTCTTTGAACCAGGCTGGGGTCCAGCTCTGCACGGGTTTACAGGCCACACATGTTACAGTTTACTGGAGTAACACAGAGAGAAACATAATGTTATGCTAAATCTATATTAATAATTTAGTTGAAAGACTGATTGACTGACTGAACGACAGATTTACAGACCTGGCTGATTGATCAACAAACGTACCGACAGTGAGTGATTATCTAACCTGCTATTGGACTGGATGCCTTCTTCACTGGCAATCTAACAAAAGCAGCTGATGTGTGTGAGTGTGTGTGTGTGTGTGTGTGTGTGTGTGTGTGTGTGTGTGTGTGTGTATTAGTGTGGTATGTGGATAACCTCCTGGTGGGCTCTGAGACTGTGGTTAGAATCCTCTAGGTACCAAGACACAGAGGTCTCTCTTAGCATGCCCCCATTACTGGACAGCCATTAGTCTCTCTCTCTCTCTCTCACACACACACACACACACACACACACACACACACACACACACACACACACGCGCACACACACACATGTATGGTTTCAGGGGGAAAAGCACAGAGTGGCTCATTCATGATAGGTGGTTGGTGGTGGTGTGTGCGCATGTGTGTGTGAATATCTTAAGCTCTGTCATTAAAAAGCAAACAAATTTAGTTGATTTGGAAACTCCCTGCAGACTACCTGCACACACACACTCACACATACACACACACACACACACACGCACTGATGGGAGTGGGAATTTTCCCCCTACCACAAAGTGAACTGGTGGTTAAGGTGTTTTGGGAGGCCGAGCATGAGTGTGTTTACCTACTGTAAGAGTGTTTGTACAACTGTAAAAAGGAATTTGGTGAGTCGAGGAGAGGAGAGTGTAAATGTGCCAGCCATGCATCATTTCATTATTAATAGCCATGTCGGAATAAAAATGCTAACCTTGTCTCATCTAACGGATGGCTGAGTCTGCAAGCACTACACTCCTCTGTGTGTGCGTGTGCGTATGTGTGTGTGTGTGTGTGTGTGTGTGTGTGTGTGTGTGTGTGTGTGTGTGTGTGTGTGTGTGTGGTGGGGGACACTAGTCCACAATGAGGTCTTGTTTCCCTTTGTTAGGGCTGTGCAGGGCGAGCTGGTGAAGTCATTGTAACCCACACAGGTATAAATATCTGTGTGTGTGTGTGTGTGTGTGTGTGTGTGTGTGTGTGTGTGTGTGTGTGTGTGTGTGTTGGGGCGGTGTTTCCCGTGTAGAGCAGGCCAGGAAGAGAGCGCCAGTGTCCTGCCGAGAGGGGCATTGTTATCTACCTCCTAACACACACACACACACCTTCACACACACACACACACACACACACACACACACACACACACACACACACACACACACATTGAGCTGCCTGATCTGCACACCGTCTGTGTCGCCACGGTAACACATAGCACACGCCCAAACAACAACAAACACTGTGTTTTGCACTGCCATAGACAGAAAACATCCCACCTCACACACACACACACACACACACACACATACACACACACACACACACGGTTACACACGGTAATAAAACATACACTTCCATGTGAAATGGACTGTCCTCTGTGAGACTTGTTATTTCTGTTCTGTTGTGGAGCTGGTAAGTGAAAAGGCGAGACGCACAAACACACACACACACACACACACACACACACACACACACACACACACACACACACACACAGAGGCAGCCGAATGCAGTCCTATGGAACTGCGGAGGTGTAATCTGTCAGACAGGAAGCTAGCGGGGTCAGAGGTCACCAAGCTCTAATCGATTAGCCGTCAGTTAGTGCTGTGCTCGAAAGGAGAGCACAGCTGAGGCCAGCTCTTCTGTGTGTGTGTGTGTGTGTGTGTGTGTGTTTGTGTGTGTGTCTCACACTGAAGTGCTCAGGTTTTGAGTTGGTATACGTGCCCATTATAAATGTGTGTGTGTGTGTGTGTGTGTGTATTTGTGACAACACTGCGTGGGTGCATGCATTTCTTGGACTTATTGATCACAGAGAACAGAATTGTTGGTCCGACCCTCCGAGGTTAAACGCTGCTCTCCCTCTTCCTCCCATTCTCTCTGTTTCTCTCTCCTCCTCTCTCCTCCTCTGTCTGTATCTTTCTCCGAGCGAAGGAAGCGAGATGGAAACACTTGAACCCGGGTCAGGCCGCGTAGGTGTTCTCCAGCTGAAGTGTCAAACCCGCCGCTATCATCTGGGTGTTTATTTAAAATGAAAGACAGTTTCGGTGAATCTGCATTTCTTCTCCGTGACCCGGGGCTTTGGCATAAATATAACTTGTCTTCTTGGAGAATTCATAATCCACACTTTTATGAGACTCTGCCCTGAGAGCCAAAGGGTGATGGCAACTTGGTGGTTGTGTTGCTTGAGCTGACAGACGGACGCAGAGTTTCCATCCAAAAGCGGCGTTCAATGCAGCTACTGCATCTTCATATAAATATTGTAGTAAAGATCTGGTGACTTTCTTTTAATATGACCATCATGTTTAAATTCTCTCTGATAACAGGAAGTACATCATCACATCAGATTATAGCTTAAAGTGCCCGTAGTGACGTTTTATTAGGCCTTTTCTTTTCTTTTTGTGATTGGGATACCGTATTCTGGATTTTTTTGCATGAATTATTGTCAAAATATGGACTATATTCTCCACTCAGATGTCTGCGTCCCCCAAGTCTGGGTCCCGGCTCTAATTATGAGTCCCTCCCAGTCAGCCGGTCTCATGGGAGGCTGGTAGGTGAGAGGGAGAGAGACATGAGAGGATTAGTTTTTAGAAGGTTTAGAGGGTGACCACCTCATTATAAAACTACCTGTTATAATGATTTGTGGTATATAGCGAGTGTGTGTGTGTGTGTGTGTGTGTGTGTGTGTGTGTGTGTGTGTGTGTGTGTGTGTGTGTTTTAATGACACACAGAGTATCTTCCTTTGGGACCAGAAGTGCTTGTTGTTCTTTCTCAAGAGACCACAGCTTCTGACCTTTCACCTCCCCCCCCCCCCCCAACCTTTACGCACCTTAGATTTCCCTGCTTTGAGTTATCCCCCGAACACAACCCTGTACTTCTATACATGTGGGGACCCTCATTGACATAATTCATTCCCTACCCCCTATATAAGAGCGGCCACATGGAGCTTGTGCAGAGTTTGGATCTTATATGTTCTCGCGTGTTTCTCCTCGTGGAAAACAGTCCTCTCCTTAAAGTTCTCAATTTTCTCAGGGTCCAATCACGCCTGTGTAGTAAAACATGGCGAAAACCTGCCGCGTAAAGTCTCGTTGGCCACGCTGTCGCTCCTCGCGGATGCATCAAATAAATAATGTTTGACCGTAAAACTTAACTTAACATACAACTTAAGAAACCATAAGTCTGAACCTTTAACCCTTTTGACCCCATTCAATGTTTAACGTTATTGTTCTTTGGGGTCAATTTGACCCCAGGCTGTTTTTCACTGTCAAACATATAAGAAATATCAACTTTTTTATATATTTAAAGGACTATTTAGGTAGTCAACAAACAAACATAAAGTACCTCACACTTAAACTTGGGAAACAATATTAATTCTAATAATTTTCTGGAGGTTTTAATCGCTGGGGTTAAATTGACCCCGAGGGTCAAATATGTTAGTAAATGTGAAGGTAACAGGAGTGATAAACAGCTCTTTGACTGTCCTCACCTGATTGGCCTCAATCTGCAGCTGAAAGTCAGATTCATCCCCCTCCCCGACTCTCTGATCCCAGTGTGTGTGTGTGTGTGTGTGTGTGTGTGTGTGTGTGTGTGTACGCGTGTGTCGTCTGTTAAGCAGTAACAGATCGCCTGAGAGGGCTGCGTGGCGATGCTGTCATTACCGTTGTGCTTCTCCGCTGATGTGTCACGGCTGATGTCACACGCTCAATTGGCCCCGCCGACAGCCGCCATCACTCAGACTGTTTACTACACTTTTACAACAGTTATCACTCACTCGCTGTCGCCGCCGCCGCTGTGACGACGAGGCGCCCTGCGCCGCTGCCAAAACCCATGCGCTGAGATAACAACGGGCGTACGAGCCTTTTCACACACACACACACACACACACACACACACACACAGTGGTGGCTGCCTGAGCTCTTTGTCTTAGCCATCAACACACGGAAACACTCATTTAGGCCGGAGTGTGTGTGTGTTTGGAGGAGTTGGAGGAAGAGAGGGAAGGTGGGGGACGAACCTAAGACAAAACATCTGTGGTTGGATCCAGTGTTGCATTGTTGTTCACTTTGTGATTACAGTATTGTGTTTTGGCTCGCGTGGTTTATGACGTGGGCTCGTGTGCGTGTCCTCGGGATTGTGCGTACGGAAGAGTGAGCTTCACTGTTTACCGTGGCTGCGCGTGTCGGTGTGTATCCAGGTATACAGCGGCAGGTTCCCGTGTGTGTGTGTTTCCTCTTGTTACCGTATGTATGGGCGTTTGTGTAAATCTAGGTTATGCTTCTTATTTCCACATGATTAACTAACTCGCATCTCCGAGACTGTTCCTTACACCTCGGCCCGTGCCTACCCATAAGGCCACGTGTCATCTGGGAGCGCTTGATTTATGCCGCTTGAATATGTAACGAGACGTTGTAAATCCACCAGCCGGGGCTACGCATGCATCACTATTCTGCTCCGTCGTAATTTAGGTGCTACGCGCATATCTGGGATGCTAATGGGTTAAATTACTGGGTTAGTTCTGGAGATTTATACCCGGCTAACGAGAGTGGCGGAAGGGAAGAGGAATAAGGGGGGGGGGGAGGAATAACTATGGGGGATGGGGTGGGGGAGGCAGGTTGAGGAAGAAGGCTTGAATAAAGAGTGGTGGGGAGGGGGAGCGACAGCGGTGAAGTTGATGAGAGGAACGAAAAGAACAGAGGAGACGTTTTGACACCAGAGCCTAAAAATAGAACATTCAAATAATTCAATTATTTGTTGTTATACATCCAGGAGAAGTCGACTTCTATACAGCCACAAGCTCATACACACATTTGATTTAGGATTACTTTCCAGGGTTAGTGCTCCAGTGAAGTCCCTTCACACGTGCAGTCCATCCCTGAAGTGTGTGTCCACACACACGTGAGCCAGCTGGTGGCAAGGCAGAACAGAGACGGCCGAACCCAGACAAGAGGCGGCAGGAAGAGCCAGAGGATGCTCGTTTCACCGCAATCCTATCGCACATGTCTTTATCAGATATGATACATTCGAACTCCGGTCAGGATGTTCAACACGTGTATTTATTTAGCGTGTAAAGATCTAAATATTGTCATATTTGTAATAATAGAGTAATATACGTGTGCATGTTGACATAGTCAATGACACATTGTTGTCTTAAAAAGTTTTCTTGGGGAAGACTTACCGAGACAGAGCAAAATGAGAAAAAGTACAATATACCCAATATACCTGGTAATATATATATCCACTTTTATTGATCCCACTGTGGGTATTCACTCTGCTTTTGGTTCTGTGTGGTTTCCATGAACCTCGGAGGGGAATATGCAGCCGCTAAACGCTCCCCGTGTTGACCGGTCAGTTTGAACAGTCGCCGTCTTCTGCTGAGGAAAGTGCTGAGACCGAACTAAAACTATTCAGTTGTGCGCCGTAGAACCACTCGTCATTTAGGTCGAAGGACTCGGCGACAGCCTCTCACGCTCGCCACCACCCGGCTCCTCTTTTATTCATCATTTGTGCCGATGTATCCGTCGAAATGCAACAAACATCGAAGCTGCGTTTTCTGATATACAAATGTTGCCTGTTGTGAGAGTCGGCAGAGGAATGAAGCTGGCGTCAGACATCAGCTCATAGCGCTGAGGCTGGATGGGAGTTATTGACACCAATTAGCTCATACACACACACACACACACACACACACACACACACTTTCACACACTTGAACGACAATATATCTTTTAATTTTCCTCCCCGTGTGCTTCTTCTCCACCTCTCTCTCTCTCTCTCTCTCTCTCCCTCTCTCTCTCTCTCTCTCTCTCTTTCTCTCTCTCTCTCCCTCTCTCCCTCTCTCTCTCTCTCTACCATCTGTCTGCACTCGGTGCCAGCCGGTAATTAGTCCTTGTAAAGTCAGTGTAGTGAGGAGTCCTTGTGTTTGGGTACTGCTGTCTAGTCAAACACTGGCGAATGGGGAGCAGGTGGGGGGCGAGGTGTGTGTGTGTGTGTGTGTGTGTGTGTGTGTGTGTGTGTGTGTGTGTGTGGGGGGGGCTAACAACCCGTGTTTTATCTGTCAAGTTTGCTGCTGTTACGCAACACGCTTCAGGGTTAAGGTTACATCTCAGAAGAGTGTTGTGACTTTATTTACCAGTTAAATCGGTTTGTTTGCCTCACATACACGGTGGGAGGGCTGAAGTGATTTTCAATTATTTTTGTTGCATATCTTATGCAAATATTTCTTCATGTGGTGTATCTACTCATTTTGTTTAACCTTTTGTATTCTGCTAAAATGTGTCAGTATACACTTAATCACGTAATGTGGTTTTCAGGGCCACTAAACATAAAAAAAACATGACAGGGCACAGTTACTATTACTATTATTACAAATATATTAAGTCTTTACTACATTAATAGTATTTTAGTTGTGCATAGCTTGAATACCAGACTATAAATAGCATACGATGTCTAATTCACTTAAATTAATCAGACCAGATCATCAAGTGTGGAGTACTTTGGTTTCTTTTCTATTGTTACTTTCTCAAACATGTCGGACATTGTTCCTCAGAAACATTCCATCCCGTTGTTATCATCTCATGACACTGGTTTGGTCTTGCAAGCAGACACAGATGTTTTTTTTCTGTTTTTATTTATTTGGATTTTTAATTAGGCTTTTCATAGTTGCTACAGAAAAAAACTCTCTAAACTTTGATCATTGATGTTAATTCCCCTTACAGGACTCCACAGTGGTTGCTCTCTCCCCTTATTGCAACAGCAAAGTTTATGAGTAAAAAGTGATAATTGATAGGAATACTGCAAGAAAAGTTTAAAAAGGCCAAATTTGAAATTATTAGAAGTCAAACTCCAGGTTGGAATTAAGTATAAATAAGTCTGAAAACCAGGAAACCCTGAAACAGATAGATAAGAAGGTAGTGATGTGGTCACTAGACTTTGGGTACCAGGTCCTTTCGTTTTGGTCTCGTTTTATAGAGCTCCCTCCGACCTGATCGTCATGGTGACGCATCACTGAGTCCTTTCACCAGAACAACCTGAGGAACATCTGCACTGCCTCAACTGTACAGTGTAGTCTCGTGGACTGTCATCTTTAAACATCTGGATGCAATGTTTTAACCAACCAAGAATACCAGCACTACAATTCTTTGCTAAAACCAAATACCATGCAGTGCAAAGGCAGCGCATGACACACTGTCTTCATTTAGGATTAAAAAACAGAGGGCTTTCACTTAATACCACGGAATAAGAAACACATTTATTAATAGGACTGTTGTTCTTGTGTTATTTGTTTTCTCTCCCACATACACACACACACACACACACACACACACACACACACACACACATAAAAAGACAAAGCCCTCTAAGCAATGCTTGGCTCAGAACAAAGAGTTTGTATTTACTGTAAGCTCAGGTGACAATACATGACAAACTGAAATAGACTGGGTGGTGCTCTGCACTGTGTCTGTGTGTGTGTGCGTGTGTGTGTGTTTTCTTCTCATTTAACTTCCCTCAAGCTTGTGTGTGTTTGCGTGTGTTTGTGTGTGGTAACACCCTGGGCAGCTCGCCGCGCAGATGAGATTTACATCCGAACAGGAAGTGGATTGCTGCCACTACCGGCGCAGAACACGGCCAGCCCACGAACACAGTTTCATTACACACACACACACACACACACACACACACACACACACACACAGTTGATTTATATCTTACACTTGCACCCTTCATGTCTGTGTATGCTCTGCATGTGTAAATGCAACATGCTGCTTCCGGACTTCAAGACGTTCGGACAATAGGAGTCAAGTTCAGATGTTTTACCTTTTCACGGTCCGACCTTTAACCTTTCTGTCCGGTCTCTTCTCCGTCCGGCATGCTCTCTACATTTTCAATTTTCTTTTCTTTTAATCAAAGGAATGGAGGCACAGCTCAACCTCTTCTGTTTTTTCTTTTTCTTTCAATGAATATAGATTTTAAAACAGCTTTTCTATTTCATCCATTTGACATAAGAGGGAATTGTGAGTTAATCCACTGTGAACTTGCAGAGAGTTATGAATCAAACTAAAATATACAAAACTGTATATAATAAATACGTATATACAGATTTATTAGACAGACAGACAGATAGGCAGACAGACATACGGAGAGACAGGCAGACAGACAAACAGGCAGACATTTATACAAACAGACAGACAGACAGACGGGGTTTCTGAGTTACTGTTGCTGCTTTTTATAATTAGTTCAGGAAGCTTCGATAATCGTCCATCAGTAAAGAGAGGATATCAATCTCCGTCTGACAATAGCAGGAAAGAAACACACACACACACACACAAACACACACACAGCTCTGCATTCCATTACATACATTCTGTGTGTGTGTGTGTGTGTGCGCGCGTGCACAAGTACAGTATTCTTGGTGTTTACTTGTGTTTACAGTTCACTCACAGTGAGGATCCACACACTCCTACAAAAGAGGCAGATTCCTTTTACGTTTCTCAAAATCTTTCATATTCAGAACAGAGAAGCTGGTAATCGTTCTTTCTGAGAACAAATACAATTCGACTGACGCCCAAAGAAAAACTCTGACACTGCAGCAGCGAACAGCGCTGGGACGCGACACCGAAACCTGCACCGTTCGTTAGGAGAGAGCGTCCTCCAAAACATGTACGGCTCCGATAAGAACAATAACTTCAGCGGTGCTTTTTAAAGCTAAAATAGAAAGAAGAAATATATGGAAAGATTCATCATCAAGACCAAAACCCAAATCAGCTCACTGCTATCTGAGAAACCAGGTGAGACAGATGGAGCGACACGGCTTTACAGATTACACATCTTACAAATATCAATAAACCAAATGTTATTTGGGGGTAAATAGAATAAATCGGTATATAAGTAACATATAAACCATGAAGAGGTGTCTAATATCAGGAAATAGTCTCCGTTTTTTTGGGTTCTCCGGCTTACTCACGCAGACAAAAAATAAGTAAGCGAGGATAATTGATGGTGAGCCCTGGCCTTGGTGTACCTGGCTTCATCCAGTGCCAGCTGGGATCGCCCCCCCCCCCCACACACACACACACACACACATTCCTAGATGCTTACAGATAAGGGATGGATGGTTAATTGCAACATTATTTCAGTAACAAAAGGGAGACTCGATGCAGGCATTATAAAATCCCTTTGACCTGAGCGCTATAGATTTAATAAGGCGGATAGTTTATGTACGGAATCTGCCAAATTGTCTACTTTATTGCATCTTTTCTCTCCATACCTCCTAGTTTCTTTCCCCCCTCCGGCCCAAAAGCTACTGCATTCAGTCAGTAAAGTGAAAATGTGTTTTTTAGGAACTGTTTTACGGCGATCCCACGCTGTGTTTACGACTCCTCTCGCCCAGGAGGAGAAAGGCCGAGTCAGCGAGCAAGGAGGCCACGAACACGCTGTACGCAGACCTGTTCCTCCTTCCTCCCTCTCACCTCTCCTCCTCTACCTCTTATTCCCTCCCTCTCCTCCTCCCCTTGCCTCTTACTTTCACTGTGCCTCCTCCTAAGCTTTTATCATCTCTGCATCCCAAACCTTTTTCCACTTCTATCCTCCTCACCCTAACCCCTTTCCTCTCCTCCCTCCTCTCACAGCTCTCTCCTTCTTTCCTTTCTCACCCCTCTGTTCCCCTCTCCCTCTTCCTCCGGTCCTCTCCTCCTCATCCTCCAACCATTTCCATACTGTTATTCTTCCAGAAATGTGAACGAGTATACATATATAGCCTATGCATGTATGCATGCTTGCATATGGGCGGTCATAGGTGTGTCTTCAGGGAGTTAAGCATCCTCAGCTTCTCCTGAACAGAGGAGGAGGAGGAGGAGGAGGAGGAGGAGGAGGAGGAGGAAAGGCAGATCCCGAAGCATTTCTATATGGTCTATCCAGAGATCTCAGAGCCCTCCTCATCCTCCCTCCTCCTCCCTCCGTCTCTCTTTCTCGCCCGCCACCTCCCTCTCCCTCACATTAATTCAGCGAGGTACTAAATATTTCTTTTAGTAGAAAAAGAGATTTCTCTCCGCGGCTCGCTCGGGCTGCCGCTGCGCTCGCCATCGCGTTCGCCCTCTCTGCACACCTCACCCCTCACCCCTGCACACATGGGAAGTGCTTTTTTTATGGACTAGCCAGAATTATAAATGTTCAGCTGTGTTTATGGCTTATTAGGCAGTTACAGGACGGAGGGGAGCATGTGTTTTATTGGCTTAATTGGGAAAGAACAGCTTCCTTGCTGCATTAGCACTATTTTCCTCTCATCAACGGCCTTGGCTGGCGAGTCGGCGCTCTGTGCAGTCAAAGGTGCCCTCGCTGTGCCGATCTTTCTGCTGAGGACGGGGAAAGGGCTTCTGTGCGTTGTGTGTGTGTGTGTGTGTGTGTGTGTGTCGAGCTCGGCGTTCGTCTTCAGATGTGAGAGCGTGTGCATTTGTTGTAGAAAAGGAAAAGTGTGATTTGGAGTTGAAAGCGCATCAACACATTGATGCTAATCAACGAAACACAGTATTTATCGTCATGTGAATGAGAGCTAAATGTATGTCTAATAAGGAGAGTGTGTGTGTGTGTGGGGGGGGGGGTGTAAGCAGGCATGCTTCCTGGTACTTGACTGTGAAGCTGCTCCTTTCATCAGTCAAGAGGAGAGACGATGCTGGATCCTCCTTTGAGTCTGACAACACAGAGCGATCTTGTAATGTGTTTTATCTCGTTTTTGTGCATCCCTCCTTCCCTCCTTCCCTCCTTCCCTCCACTGCATCCTTCCCCAATCCCTTTAATTCTCCCCTCTCTCACACCTCCCCTCCTCTCCGGCGCGTGTTGCGCTCCGTCAGTCCCCCAGCGCCGGAGACTAAACAGCCGAGTTATTTATTGTGATGTTTTTCGTGGCCGCCTGGTTTAAATAACAGTTTGGTCTCGCAGCGATTCTCCCTCTCATCTCTTTGCCTTTATTCTCTCCCTTTTGCTGCTTGCTCCGTCGCTCTTTTTCTTGCTCACTCCCTCCACACAAACGCACACACACACACACAGCCCTCCTCCCATCATGCTCTGGATAATGGTACATTGTTAACGGGCTGTGTATTGTTTGGGTTGTGTTCCTGGCTAAGTGGAGGGGGAATACTTTTTAGATGACAAACATGTTAGCTCGCTGCCAGCCATTCTGATCCGCTGGTCTGGAGCTGGTTATACACAGAGCTGTCTGAAGCCCGCTTACCCTCAATCAGTGGGGATTTACAGCGTAGCATGGTGTCACTGCAAGACTTGCATGCACATGTGTGTGTGTGGGGGAGTACGCCTTGTATGTCGGTGCATTCTTGTGACACCGATGAGCCTTTACGCTTGAAACACAGACTTGGCATTTAAAAAAATGTTGTGCCAAGCCGACGATGTCACTTATATACTCGGCGTCTTGGCAGATGAATATAACTCTCATCACTCTCTTCTCCAGGGACACTGAGCAACTTCAACCCAGAGTCATTGTCTGTAGCCTCCTCGTAAGGGACGACACAGCTCCATGATGTACATATAGGTATTAGCAGTTGTTCTACTTTTAAGTATTTTTGTTTCACAATACTGATTTTAAATTAAAGGTATATTTAATGAGAGACACTAGGCCTTGTTCGCTTGTTAACTGATTATACTTGACATCATATTCAAATATATCTGAATATATATCATAAATATATTTTAATAGATACATACATATATATGAATACACACATATATATATATATATATATATATATATATATATAATGTGTGTATATATACATATTTTTTTTAATATAAATTTATATATATTTATATATATATTTATATATATGAGTGAGTGTGATGAAGCTCTAAGTCAGGTCATATATATATATATATATATATATATATATATATATATATATATATATATATATATATATATATATATATATATATATATATATATATGACCTGCCTCAAACCTCCAGAAGCACATCTTCGGTCTCTCTCTAGGCTTTTTAGACCTAGATCTATCATAGCTGAGTGATGCTCATGTGAGTCTGTGTGTATACACACCCTCACACACACACACACACACACCATTTAATGCAGCAGCTCCATCGTAGACATGATGGAGGGTGTGAAGCTGCATTTTAATGGATGATTATGTTTTATGTTTTCTCTACAATGACCCGCACTGACAGACCAATATTGTTCCCCTCCCATCCCACCCATCACACACACACACACACACACACACACACCCAGACATACACTTCCACCAGTATTGCTACCCCCCTCCCTTCGTAATAGCCGTCCACCATATGCCCCTATGCCCCTCATCCCAAAGACACTCTCTCTCTCTCTCTCTCTCTCTCACACTCACACACACACACACACACACACACACAGTGCTTCCATCACCTCCTCAGCCTCCCCCTCTCACCCTGACTGTGGCGGGGTGACATCAGGTGCTCTCCTCTCTCTTTGGGGCAGAGGACTGTGACTTAACATCCAGCCTTTATGGTAAAGGACATTCTCCTCTCTATTACCTACTGATGGAAAGGTCAACCAGCATGAATAGAAGGGATGGGACCACTCATGATGTAAAACGCATGCTCCTCTCCTCCCCTCTCCCGCTCCTCTCTACATGCCCTGTCAGCACTCTTCACACCTTAGCTCCCTTAATCTGACACACAGAATAAGCGTGAGAGAGAGAGAGAGACAGACGGAAAGACTGACAGGCCTCTGTCAAATCATATCCTGTCACTGTGTCGGGAGGGATGGAGGAAAAGAGAGAGAGGAAGAGAGAGAGAGATACCACTCCTCTATCAGTGCTGAGTGGCAGAGCGGGACAAAGAAGACATTATTTTGAATTCTGAGGACCATTAGCATGACTATGGATGCATTATAATGCTAGATAGTGGGAGCACAGTGGAGAGTGCATGGAAGAGAGAAAGTGGAGGAGCATGAGCGTATAACTTGACTCCATCCCCGGATGCTTACCCAGTCGATTCCACATGTAGACGGCTGTCAGAGAACATGCTATGGCAATGTGGAAGGAAATGATTTCAGGAGGAATTTTATCAAATTGTTTTGATCGCTCAAAAGTGGGAGGGACCTAGAAAGCCTGGAGCACATGTGGAGCTGTGGAAAGCGGTCGGACTTTAACCACACCTCATAAACCTCATAAACATTTTGTTTTTCAGTGTTAGCTGGTCACCCATCACACGTGAGACATATTTCACTGTTTTTGTTTCTTTCACATGCTTTCAGATACCTCCAATACATCACCGATGGAGATTTCACTTTAAAAACATGTACATCAGGTCACAGTGTACACACATCTCCACACCTTCAGACCAACTGTAACTTGGTATATAAGTTTTTCTCCGTCATACAGTCTTGTTTTCATATAATCAGCAGGAATACACAGAATAAACATTAAAAAAGGTCTAGAGCACGAACCACAAGCTGCAGAACCTTCATCAACAAGAAATTCAAGACAATTATTTGAGTATCCCGTAATGTGTCTTCAATAACTATTTCTGGGTGCAATGCAAAAATGCAAATTAAAAATTATTTAAACCATCCATCACAGAAGATACCATGAGGAAAAACACTGTGCAGACAAAAGTAGTTGCCAGATGTTTTGGCATATTTTATAACAAAGCCGTGGCTTTTTCTTTTCCTTCCGTCTTTGGCTTAAAACAATCAAAAGAAACAGGCAACTTTGATTCATTTAAGTGTGTGAACAGACTTTACCGAAAATAGGGTGAGCAGATTTGAATTTGTGAAAAAGAGGACACTTCGGCATAACCCCTTCATGATGTCCCCCCTGAAATAGGAAAGGGCTCCCATGAGTGGCATCGACGGGGGGGGGGGGGGGGGGGGGGGGCGATTAAAATCTCTCTTATTCTGCCTGTTTTGTGATATACATGCCTAAAGGGGGATTTTGTGTATCTGGCAACACTGAGATCAGTCGACCAATGACTGTTCAGGTGGACCGTAAGGGAGATACCATTTCCAAAATGTGTACTGGGTAAAAACTAGTTTGTGAAAGACCCAGAGTAACGCAAATATCCAACGAAGCAAAATCACGGACGTTTTTGGAATCCCTGCCGGACGCATTTTTATTGTCTCAAAAAGAGGACATGTCCGGGGAAAACCGGACGTCTGGTCACCCTACCTAAAAGATGTTTTACCTTCATAATTATGTTGCACATATGAACAGATAGCAGCCTGAGTCTTGATCGGTGTGTTTCCGCCACCTGATGAAGTCAACGCCCGCTCTCCATCCATCACCAGCTGCTAGCGTCATGACGCAACCAGTTAGCCGCTAAGCGCTAACCCAACCGCCCGCGTGTCGGTGCTGCGCTCCGCCGCCGCAGCTTCCAGCCGGTCTATCAGATCTTTTTTTTTCTCGGTTTGAAACAGCCGCCTGCTGAGCTGGAAATGGTGTTGATGAGGGCCCTGACTGAACAGTAAACGTGCCGGCTGTAAAACCCAAACAGTGAGCTACAAAAGACTAACAGGCTTTTGCACGGTAACAGAGTAGCGTGGTAATTCCCTCTCTTTTCATTGGGGGGAATGAATATCCACATAAACAGCTGGTCCCCCAGAGTTCACACACACATGTGGCTGGAGATGTTGACCGTGTGGGTCGGGGGAAAGCAGCTCTCCACTGTACCTTTGTTACATTTCTGTTTGGCGTGTGTGTGTCCCAGTGCCTTTCTTCCCCCCTCCATCTGCAATTAGTCTCCGCCATTGTCTGTGTCTTTGCTGTGAGCTTTAATCTAATAAAGTGTGTGTGTTTGTGCACGTATGTTTGTGTGTGTCTGTGTGCAAATCAATAGTGATATATAATTCACTGCATCCCGGCCCCACCACACTTTATACCCACACATACTGCCTATTTAATATTGCATGAGGACACACACACACACACACACACACACCCCCACACACACACACACACACACACACATACAAATGTGGGGGCAGGGGAAAGGAATATATATTTGTGTGTGTGTGTGTGTGTGTGTGTGTGTGTGTGTGTGTGTGTGTGTGTGTGCCTCCCGGATCGTAAAAGAGGGTCTTTTATGCCCCTCTAACCTCCTCTCCCTACGTGATCTGAGTGCAGTTTTACCTCTTTAAACTTACCTCTTTCTTACACTTCCATCCCCTTTTCCATCTTTCTCACTCTTTTCTCATTTTCAATCTTTCATTTCTAATCTTTGTTTTTCTCTTTCTTTACATCAGTCTCTCTCTCTCTCTCTCTCTCTCTCTCTCTCCCTCCCTCTCTGCGTATTATTTTGAACTCTTACCCTTGGGGTCTTCACATTCACTTTTTTCTGTGTGAATAAATAAGAATTCATCTCCACATTTAAATAGCTTCAGGGTCTCTGGGACACACACATACACACGGACACACACACACTTACACACTTCTCAGTCATGTTTATAAATCATTAGAGTTTGGGGTCACCGAGGGTCACGCCTCTCTCTCTGGCCACCTCGCTCCATTCTGATTGGTTGTTGACTCTGCGGGCCACTCGGTATGCCTGTTAGCTTAGCTGTGCTTTTACCCTCACCTTGCCTCCAGTGTGTGTTTGTGTATGCTAAATTATTGAACAGTTACTGCCTGTTTGTGTATTTCTAAAATGTGCATGTGTGCGTACATGTGTGTGTGTGCAGGAAAAGCTCAAAGACTCAAATGCCCCCTGTCTTCCACATCCTATTTTTTATCTTAGAGTTTCATAAGATGTAATTGTACTTTGTACACACACACACACACACACACACAAACGCACGTGCACACTTTATCCTCGTCTTTCCAGCCTCAGCATACTTATTTCATATCCTTATGACTGTATGAGTTGCTTCAGTGTGTTTTATTGCAAGATGAAAGAGCTGCTCCATAAACATGCTAATGGCTTTGATCACATAATGAGCCGAACAAATATGAAACAACGGGGAGATTAAACAGAAAAAGAT
The DNA here is from genome assembly GCA_036178185.1 of Liparis tanakae. NCBI lineage: Eukaryota > Metazoa > Chordata > Actinopteri > Perciformes > Liparidae > Liparis > Liparis tanakae. The sequence continues at coordinate 7,160,276 of CM070088.1, read as the reverse complement.
TTTAAAAAGCGCTCCACACTTGGTTTGTGTGAGCGTTAATTAGTGCTTCACCCTGTGCGATTCTTTTGCGCTGAGATTCTTGGTGTAACAGGAAGTAAAAGTGGCAATAGTCGGGGATTCAGACACATGCACACTCTTTAACACACACACGCACACTCACACACACATGCTATTCGTTGTCATGATAATATCCAGACGGAGAACAAAGCAGGAGAACTGTTAATTGAACAAAGGCCCTAATTAAATTGGGTCATGTGTTTTTAAATAATTAATAGTTTTTCTTTGTTTAATTGGTTTAATTAGAGAAAGAAAGATAAAGACTCCAACTAATCTGTTCAGCAACCCCGTATTTTAGAAATAAATATTTTACAGGCGACGTAATGTCGCAGTAAGAAAATCCCAGGTGTAAACGATAAACAGAATGAAGACTGAATTATATTTATGCCGCTTCAGGTTTCAGGGTGGTTATTGTTCACGTCGGCTCATTGTTCCACCGCCACAGCTCAAACAACACACAGCCAGTGTTGTTATGTTATTAGTCACCCCGGTGTTTTTACTTTATGACGTCACGTGTGCTGTAAAAAAGGACGATTACGGACAAGACGTTTTATTTGAAGAAATAAATCAACTGAATGGTTCTGCCATTGAACATTTAACAAACAGGATTACCACGACTGAATGACACGCGCAGCGCTGCAGCCTCAGCATCACTGATGGTTATGAGCCGACCTTTCCCACACATTACGTGGATATTTGTACATAATTACCTTCGCATTGAAAATGCGGAAGGTAATGTTTTGATCGCCGCGTATTTGTATGCGTGCGTGTTATTCGCATAAGTAAAAAAGTATTAAACTGAATCGCATGCAATTTAGTGGGATGATTGCTTATTATCCGGGGACGATTTCATTCGATTTTGGGATCGATCTGCTCAAAGGTCAAGGTCAAGGTCATGAAAAGGTCAACATCTTCTTTTTAATATAGCGCGGTCAATTTTTATCCAATTGGCATGCAACTAATGCAAAAATGTTAATAATTCAATGCTCAATCTTGTGATATGCGAAGTTATGCGCTCTACCGAATGCCCGTTCTAGTTGAGTTTGTTTTAGACGCCCCTTTTGGAAACACGTAACATTACTATAAAGTATTCTTAACCCTCCTGTTACCTTCACATTTACTAACATATTTGACCCTCGGGGTCAATTTGACCCCAGCAATTAAAACCTCCAGAAAATTATTAGAATCAATATTATTTCCCAAGTTTAAGTGTGAGGTACTTTATGTTTGTTTGTTGACTACCTAAATAGCCCTATAAATATATAAAAAAGTTGATATTTCTTAAATGTTTGACACAGTGAAAAACAGCCTGGGGTCAAATTGACCCCAAAGAACATCAACGTTAAACATTGAATGGGGTCAAATTGACCCTAAATGTAACAGGAGGGTTACAAAAAATAATTGGTAACAACCTTTTTTACTTTGTGTAACCAATCATCAGCGTTTACTAAACGGTGACCGTCCTCCCAGGAGAAATGACATCATCGGTTCGTTTATGTTCCAGTGACAAAAGGTAACAACACATCCGTCACTGTTCACGTCTCCTCAGAGTGGGTTTCTCCTCCAGGACCACAGTCCTTCCTGAGCCTTAATCATGTGGTTATTGTTGTACCATGAGAACGACGCCTCCCTAACCCAGCAGAGTGGTAATTCTAACTCACACCACAATGTTTTTCTAACTTTCACTAAGTACTTCCTTTAGCCCGAGCCGTAATCTTTCCATA
>CM070088.1:7115995-7153495 GCA_036178185.1 Liparis tanakae | reverse complement strand
ACTGGTTAATATTTTATTCAGGGTCATTTCATCCATTGTGCCTCCTGGTCAGCAGCTTTACTGTTGTTCAAGTATTTAACAATGTGCATAACATTAGAGGCCCGTAAACCCCCATCTGCATGAAAATAACCCTCTCAGAGAATATAAGGGTTTATTTTACATCTAAAACACCAGCATATCAAACATATTCTTCTATTAGTTTCTAGAAAACTTGACATTTTGCAGATTTGTTTTGTTTGTATACAGAAGTTTAATGTAAAAACACACACACACACACACATATCTTAAGTGTAATACAAAATCTGTATATGTTATTAGATGTACAAAACATACAGATACAAAAGTAAAACTTACTTTTAAAGACTGTGGGAGCAAAACAAACCTCTGCGTCTTTGTTATTATGTGTACTTCCTCTTCATCCGTGTATTGGAGATCACTTTGTCTGTAGATGTATTGATGAGTAGCTGCTTGTGGCCCATGGCAGATGGAGACTGTGTGTGAGAGGCGTGCCACACACTGATGACACCAGTGTCACCGTTACATGTTACAATGATGTAATGACACTTGTCCGTAGCAGCGCTGAACAAGTCGACTGTGCAGGTTATTAATACTCACTTTACCTCAGCCCTGGCACCGGGACACGCCCCCTCAGAGACATCACACAGACTGGCTACCACCAACCTGGCCTGCTCTGTCATTTAAATATGCAGAGATGACAACAATGACAGCATTAATAGTAATGATAGCAATATGAAGCAAAGCCCTCATGATCATCATCATTAGCATATCTCCAGGGAGATGAGCCGTGATTGACAGCTAGCTGGGTGTTTTTTTTTTTGGGGGGGGGGGGCTGCAGCTCAGCTATCAATTACCTCTGTGCATATCAACCATCATTATGTAAAATAACTCTGCTTCGCTCGGCTCTGCTCGATTCTCTTAAGTCTTGTTCCCTCACATAACTCCCGTGCATCTCCTCCCTCCTTCCCTCCTTCCCTTCCTCCCTCCCTCCCTCCTCCGCTGCCTTTTTTCTTTCTTTTGCACTACATTTCGCTCCCGACCACTGCCCCTCCCCCCCCCCCCCCTCCTACCCCTTACTCACACTTTCGTCTACGTGTCTAGATTTCTTATTCTCCCTGCTCCTCACGTGCCTGCTAGTTTTTAGCATTGCTAATCCTTGACTGAGGGTGTGCATGTGAACATCTACCTGGGTCCTTTTCTTTAGGAATGACAGCACGTTTTTTCTGGAAGTTACTTTATGGAGTAAAAGTTCCGGAGATTCAAGTATAGAAATAAAAACCGATACGGAACACTGAGCATGGTCGGAGCGGTGGAAACACACATGAATCCTCTCAGTGTGTTACATAACATTCATTGTGAGACCTGGATCATACTGTAGGTGTGTGTGTGTGTGTGTGTGTGTGTGTGTGTGTGTGTGTGTGTGTGTGTGTGTGTTTGTGTGTGTTTGACACATGATGTGTGAGCAGAGCTGACATTGTCAGTTGAGTGGCAGTGACACCTTTCTCCATTTCATATCTTTAATTAAGTCTTTACGTTGTGGACAGTGCAATTGGAAGACGTTATCTTCAGCTCTGGAAAAAATGTGTTTACTCTTTTCTGACATTTAATTAACCAAAACGATTCATCAATTAATTGAGAAAATAATTAGCAGATAAATCGGCGATGAAAATAATCATTAGGTGCAGCTCTATGTGCTTGAAAGACAATTATTAAAACTTACAATGGAGCAGTTGTGCAGATGTTCAGATGTCAGCCTGGCTGTGTCACTGTGGTTTCCATGTGATGCAAGACTTGGTGAAAATCACATATTATTGAACCAAGACTAAAGTGGATTTCCAGTTATCCTTCCAAGTAAAATGAATAAATCTTCTTCTCAGATTCCTCCTCAGCTCCTTGCTTCTTTCCTTCCTTTAAAAAATAAATCAGCTTTTAAACTAGTTTACATCATCATTTTGACCTGTAACTAATATGGTTACATAAACTACATCAACCCCAATTTCTTATTTGCAGTCATTAAAATAGATTTAATACGTGGTCTTCTGATTGTAGGGATTTCTCCTGCGCTTTGGTTCAACCTCCTGCACCAGTGAGCGTTATCTCTGCTGAAGTGCTCCTGAACAAGACACTACAAAGGCACAGAAAAAAACAAGCATTTCCTCCACAGGAAGCAATACATTATCACATTATTATTGCGATAACAGCCGAATACTGGGCGTAGTAGTGTTTCATATCCGACTTCATGACTACTCAGATAGCAGGCTCCGACCCAGCTATGCTATCTGATGTCATCACATTAAACAATAACAAGCACTCAGTGTAAACAGGAAACAGGAAGTTGATCTCTGACAGATCAACAGACAGAAAGGGAAACTCTTAAATATTAGATAGATTAAATATGAAAAGGTTAGAAGGAATAGCATGTGTAACTGAAAGGGTAGTCGTAATACTATTATGACGGTGTTACAACGACACTCTTATCTTTTGTATATCCCTTATAGTCTTGTAAATGATATTAAAATGTGTTGAATCGTAAGAAGAGTGCGACCAGTATTTGTTGCTGGTTACGATAGGTACACAAGCGTTGGCAAGTTGTCTCGCACGTATCCACGTAGAGGAGGAAAATCATCGTTTTGTCTTATTCCACCTGCCTGCCAAGCGTCTCGGCAGGCAGGTGGAATAAGACATCTGAAGGAGGAGAGAGGAAGAGGAGCTGAGGAGAGACAGAGGAGCAGGAGCAGCGCGAGCACTGATCTGTTGTTCAGTTTGTCTGCACTAACTGACTGCAATTTCTCCACCTGTCAGCAACAACTCACCAGAATGAGTGTGTGTGTGTGTGTGTGTGTGTGTGTGTTTGTTTGTGAGAGATTTTTTTTCTCTCTTCCAAGCAGCATTGTTATTCTTGGCTCTGTAGAATAGCAAGTCTTCAGGGAATAAAACGGACACAGACATTCAGTCGCGCACACACACACACACACACACACACACACACACACAGACACACACATACAGAGACACACACACACACACACACACACACACACTGGAATTCCCCCGGATGTCACCCTTGCCCTGTTGTCATTGTAACTGTTTAAATGACAGGAGTGTGGTCAAAACAAACTCCCACAATCCTCTTCCTCACTCTGTCCTCCATTTGTGTCTCTAACACACTCTCTGTTTCCCCCTCCTCGTCGTCGTTCTTCGCCCTTTCCATCCCCTCGCTCTGTCACTTCCTGTCTCTCTCTCTTCAGGTCTGTGTTAGCCCTATATATTAAATATTAATGTCAGTTGTGCTCTGAGCCATAATTGCCATCTCTGCCTCTGAATAATGGATGTAACTGTGCTGTTCACCGCTCCACCATGGCTAACAGGCTAAGAAACAGCATCCAACCACCGCTAGTTACATTACTTCAGGTTACTGACTAAATTAGACGAGCATCGATTAAATTATCAAGGGTCAACAGGGACTGCATTAGATTAAAAAAGGGCACTATGAGGGTCGACTACATGTTTTATAAGCTGATAAAAAAAAATGCCATTGCACTGTGATGAATAGCAGGAAACAAATGATAAACATAGTTCAACCAGCAGGAAGTTGAACAACTAGAAGAGGAGTCAGGTATGATTGATGATGTCTACGTAGCGTGTACTCACGGACCCTGGATCAAAACAAAGCATGTACACTAGAATACTACAGGAACTAGCTAAAGCGTTGGATCCTGTGAATTACTACTTTCTAAAGCCATTATATTCCACTGACCATAATATAAACCTTTCATGGTTTTCATTAAAAAAACACAAAGTTTACCAAGAGTAGCGTCTTAAATTACGTTGGTTGTGCATCGCTGCTGCTCAGCCACCATCTCTGACCTTTCCCTGTATTGTGTGCAGAAAGAATATAATGAGAGCCTATATTTTTTATAAGTCATTATCACGATATTTCCCGAACCGTAACAACGTATTTGGCTGAGCCTCACCCCAAAATAACACTGGATAGATAGAGAGAGAGATAGATAGAGATGGATAGATAGATAGATAGAGAGAGAGAGAGATAGAGATGGATAGATAGAGAGAGAGAGAGATAGATAGATAGATAGATAGATAGATAGGTAGGTAGGTAGGTAGGTAGGTAGGTAGGTAGGTAAGTAGATAGATAGATAGAGAGAGAGAGAGAGAGAGAGAGATAGATAGATAGATAGATAGATAGATAGATAGATAGATAGATAGATAGATAGATAGATAGATAGATAGATAGATGGATACTTTATTCATCCCAAGGGGGGAATTTGGTTGCAGCAGCCAGCATGGTTACAGAGTAAACATAAAATATTAATATTTAGCCATAATGTCCCATAACTGCAACCTTTCCCAAAACATAATAAAAAATCATCCAATATTTACGCAATAACCTCGAGCATGGGGCTCCTGGTGGTTAACACCGGCCACTAACTCTTACGTGGACACTAGCACGATCTAATAAAGGAGAAATGGCTCCAATAACAATGTAGAGTGTAAAATAACTTTACTCTCTTCTTCCTTCTTTTGTTTCTTTAAATCTTTATTTTGTACCCTCCGCGTACCACCATACACTCCCCTGTCCAGATGGTGTGAGTGTGTGGGAGAGAGAGAGAGTGCTTCTCTTTGTGTGTGGGGTCAGCTCTTTGAGTGTGCTACTCACAGGATAGCAAAGGTCAACAGCGCTGTTATCACTCGAACATGATCGGGCCTCGGAGAGAGGGAGTGAGATAGAGGAGAGGGGGAGAGTGCTCCCCTCCCCCACAGTCATTCAGACTCTTATAATTGCCCGGTTTAATTGGAGGCCTCTTAACGACCAGTGACTGGACCAGCCAATCAATTCACACAAGGTGTACGTGTGTGTGTGTGTGTGTGTGTGTGTGTGTGTGTGTGTGTGTAGCTGCAGGGCCTTTTCGTAGAGTTGATTAGGCCAGATGGGGTCAAGTAAAGGGGGAAGAGGAACGTACACATACTGCATTAAAATGTAAAATATGTTCCGCCGGCAATCAATGAGAGAATACGGAGAGTCAAGCATTAGACGGTGAAATGAAAAATAATAAGCCATATCATCATATCACCAGGGAGATAAGACAATGAGAGACAGTGATTAGTTGAAGTGTAACTACGCTGATTGATATTGTTAAATTGATGGGTCGGATGACGTTGTTATGAGGATTTCGGTGATGTATGAAGACATTCCTCTCAGTGGTGCAGCATTAGAGACGGATCCCTTTTGACCTTTGCAGAAACCGGGTTGCAGTGACCACCGAGCAGAGGCTGTAAGGAAGTGTATCCACTCAAAGCCCCGCACATAAAGGAGGAACGTCGGCATTTGAACTTTTTATTTTCCCATACTGACTGTATTGATCCAAAAGCAGTGAGACAAATTTGTAATTTGTGAAACTGGGCTATACAAATAAACTGAATTGAATTGAATTGATCGCTCCATTCCCGATTTTAAATCTGTCCATCACACAATGTGGAACATATTTTAACCAATTGAGGCCAGCTGTTTTTTAAATGACATTGACAATGAAACTGTAAATTGATGTAGATCCTCGTTGCCAGTATCCGAGATGCTTGTTGAGATCTGTGTCCTTCTTGTGCTTCTTCATAATTTTATTCCAATACATTTTGATTAAAATAACAAGTTGCATCTATAACACCAGCTGAAACAATAAAAGTCTAAATGTTGTATTTCAGATGAAATACTTTTACATTTGTGCTTTCTTATATTTCACAGTTTTTTTAACTTTTTAATACAGGAATGTTTTTTCAGAATGCATTATTTCTCAAAGATCCACTTGTTACGCCACAGTCTTTTTTCATCTTTCCGGAAAATAAGTGGAGAAGTGTGTGCGCATCCCAACCACCTCCTTTATACAGAAATGCACAGCGGTGGGTCAGCTGAGGTGCTGGTGTTAACGCTGTGCTAGTGTTTTGAGGAGGACTAGACAGTGGGAGGTCAGTTGGGGTCACCGTGGCTGTCCTACACTGTGATAGGCTGTCACCCAGGGGTGAGGGGTCAAGATAATTAGGCATGCAGAATCCCAGCGCCGGATTCTAACGAAGCCTGAGCTCGTTAACGCAGAGCTTTACACTCAGACCTGCCACTGGGCTGTGCTGCACCGTCACACACGCACATACACTCACATGTGGAGTACATGTTTGCACACACACACACACACACACTCATACACACACACGCGCACACCCCTGCTTCGTTGTGAACGTCCGGTACAAAGGCTGTCATCCCCTGAACGGTGGAGCAGCCACCAGGGAACGGTGGTGATACAGGAATTGTGAAAAGTTCAAATGATAAAAAGTATGGAGTTTAACTATGTCAAGATGAATACAGGCAGTGGACACAATGTGATTAAAGCCATTATAATAGATGATCATTGTTTGGGTGTAACTTACTAATATACATGTTTTGAAGTGTGTGTCCATGCGGTGTGTAGGCTGCGATGCTTTGGACCAGGCGGAAAACAGCGGTTCTTAAAGTTGAAGCCGATGTGGAAGTGACATCAATTTGCATTCTTTCTATTTGCCATCAGGGGGATGAATCCTCTGGTTGTAAAGAGAAGTCAAACTGTATAGAAGTCTATGAGAAAATCAGTAAACATGATACGTATATGAGTGTATGGTCTTAATCACTAGTTCCATCTTTTTCAATACAGCACGATGTTCAATGTTGAATACATTGATATGATATGATATTTATATACCTTTATTAGTCCCACAGTGGGGAAATTTCAAAATCACAGAGCATTAATAGCAATAATTAGAAAACACAAAACTAAATACTAAAAAACTAAAAACTAAATACTAATACTAATACTAAATATAGAAGGGGAAAACAAAGTAAAGTGCTGAGTAAAGTAAAGTAAAGTGTAGATGGTCCCATTTAGAGTAAAATAGGCGAAACAAGAGGGGGGTGCTTTAGGGCGGGGCCTTTAAACCTTGTGATTGACGGGTTGGTTGAACTTGGCTTCCCGCCTGATGTCACTTCTGGTTCTGAAAAACCAGATGGGGACATATAAGATGCCAAACTCCAAGGCTTAAGGCGTTTTCAACCAGTAACCAGTGTGTGACATCACGGGGCCTTCATGGTTCACCTCCCAGAAACAAGGCCGAGTGTTTGTAGTGTAGAAGAGACGCTGGCTTGCGTTTGAAGTTGCGTCTCTTTTATCGAGTTGTTACACACAACCAGATGTAACAAACACAAATGTACATGCAAACGTGTGTGTGTGTGTGTGTGTGTGTGTGTGTGTGTGTGTGTGTGTGTGTGTGTGTGCGTGTGCGTGTTGTGTGAGTGTGCCGTGTTGCTTCTGCCAGGTTGGCCAGCTGGCTCACACCAAAACACAACCTGGATGTGTTTGTTAGCTGTTGATGGCCATCTGTGTGTTTGATTTATTCTGTAATATAGATTCATGACATATGGTCCTGTTTCCAACACCCAATGTCAACTCGGTCGGTTCCCCGTTTCCTTAATGATTTGCATGCATGCAAACTCGTCACCTTTTGGAGAAAAAAATGGCTGATTTGAATCCCAATCAGATTGTGATTCAGTAAAGATCACTAGTGAACACAGCGTTTTGAAAGTGACAAGGATTATACACATTTGTAATTTGTGAAAATGGTCTATACAAATAAAACTGAATTGATTGATTGAGTTTAATTTACTGAAAATATGGTTGCCATTTTTAGTGAACTTATTTTTTGAGTAATTAATACCATGCAGTTTAATGTCAGCTCAATAATGAAAGTAGGATGTGTACATTATTTCTTGTTTTTATATGAGGTTGTTTGTTAGTTGTTTCAGTTTGTTTATGATTTTGGTCCAGTCAAGCTTCATGAGGTCACCATTGCCTCTCAAACATGTCAGTGCACACACAAATAAACGCACCAGCATGTGCAGCGTTGTCTGGTTCCAGTTCGGATTGTTACAGCAATATTTATATATAAGAAAGACGAAAAAATATCTTAAATAACTATGTTTGTTGGTGCAGGTTTTGCTGTTTGCGACCACCGCTTTGTGTATGTTAAAAAGTGCAACCAAGTGCTAAGAAGTAGTTGCCAATTCCTCAAACTCTTACTGTACGATTTATTTTAAAATCTATCTGTTCACATGTTGAGAGTTTAAGAAAATGTGTTTATGAGTCTTAATAAGCAAGTTATAAAGCCACCATCCAAATAGAGTTAAAGTAGGCCTTCACGTGTTACTATGAATCACTGAGGATGAGGAAAGACAAAGGCAGGATGGTCTCTGGAAGTCCAGTCTGTTGGTGTTTGGATCCACAAAACTGGAGGCCAAACTTAAGATGAAGAACTCTTTCTTTTTACTCTGGGAGTGTGCTGCTTTATTTGCCTTTCTGTATGTTCACCCAGCACCTTTATGTGGCATCTCAAAGCAGTCTCAGCTGCTGTGGATTTAAGTCCAAAAAACATGCTCCACAAAATTCATTTAGACTTTCCACCAGTATGAAATATGAATTTCCACATTGAGGGTTCTGTCTGTGCTGTATGTTGAACACTTTGAATAGTCATATCCTGAAGCAAAGCAGCCGTTTAGTGTTAACCTCACACATTGTCTCTCTGTCTCCGCAGATTCTTCCTCAAGTTTTTCCTCAAGTGCAACCAGAACTGTCTAAAGAACGCAGGAAACCCACGAGACATGCGGAGGTTCCAGGTAGGAACATTTCTGTACTCTCAGCATCTCATTGTGTGCAACTTATGGTTATTGCAACACATGGATGTGTGTGTGTGTGTGTGTGTGTGTGTGTGTGTGTGTGTGTGTGTGCGTGTGCGTGTGTGCGTGTGTTTCTGTGCAAGTAACTTAGCGATCGGCGCCTTTACAGGAAACATGAGATCTTGACCCTGACGAGTCAGAACAATAATATACACACAATGCCGAGAAGCCGAGAGGAGAGCATTGGATAGAGAACGATAGAAGGGAATGAAACAAACAAACAAACAAACAAAGAAAGGAAGGAAGAAGGGAAGAAAGGAGAACAATAAAGACGGCATGTCATGGGGGTTGTGAATGAGATTTAAGGCTCTGTGGTCTTTATTATGTCCTTATCTTCACAGCCGCCACACAATCAGGAAGACACCACTTGAGACTGAGTGGAGATATTGGACGCCCAAAAGATACCGATAGATTTATTACCATGGCACGCGTGTGTGTATGTGTGAGAAAGAGAGAGAGAGAGAGAGAGAGAAATAGCAGAGTGTGTGACAGTATCTGTGCCTCTAATTGTGCTGCTCTATTGTAGTGGAACCAGAGAAGACAGCTCTGTTTCCCTAGGAGATAATTAAGGGCTGGACCCATCAGGAACTATTGAACAGGAGAGGACAGACACCACACACACACACACACACACACACACACACACACACACACACACACACACACACACACACACACACCCACAGTTACTTAGTGTGGGTTGATTGTGATGGTAATAGCAGTGATAACGGGTTACATTTCAGGAGCTTTTCCCCAGTTTCACGCTTTTAACTCCTGCTTGCAATGATCTCTACACTTTGCAATGCCTCGTTCTTTCTTTTCTTCTCTCCCTCTGCCCTCTGCCTCTTTGTCCACGCTCTCTCTTCTTCCTCCTGCCTCACCCAACCCTCTTCACTTTTATCTCGTGGCTCCTGACCCCCCCCATCCCGTCCTTCGCCAGGTGGTGGTGTCGACGACGGTGAGCGTGGAGGGACATGTCCTGTCGGTGTCCGACAACATGTTTGTCCACAACAACTCCAAACATGGCCGACGGGCCCGCCGACTCGACCCCGTGGAAGGAACGCCGTCTTACCTCGAACACGGTAACACGAGTGTGTATGTCTGTCCGTGTCTGTGCGTGAATGTGTGTGAGTGTAAGCAGCATGGACACCAGATGGTTGATGGTTTAATCCTATCAGGTGATTCCTGCCCCTCCATCTGGCTAATCCAACCCACTACACACACACACACACACACACAAAATACTTGGTGTAATACTCTATGTGTGTGTGTGTGTGTGTGTGTGTGTGTGTATGTGTGTTGCTAGGTCTAATATCATTATGATTCTTTTTTATAAACAAACCCAGATTAAAGGACATTGTTGTAATTCAGATGATGCCGATAGTCACACGCACACAAAACACACACACACACACACACACACTTTGAGGAGTTGTTTTTTGACAGACAAGGTTTTATAGATGCAATATGGGATTGGATACCAAAGTGACAGCTAAATGTATCCGTTCAGTTTGAGGTATTATGATACCACACCTCCTGTGTGTGTTTTTATTCATGTCATATCATTAGTTTAAAAATGAATCGCCATAATCTCATGCTTTTGGATAAAAAAAATGTAATTAAACAGAGCAGGTCCCCTCTAAAGGATGGCTGAGGATCATAATGCATTTGAAGCAAGTAAATGTGTTAGAAAACATGAATGCTTTTACCAGAGAGAAAATAAGTAACTTTTTACTTTAAGAAGTTAGGTAAATCTTTTGTCTTTAGCGGCACATCTACGGCTCAAGGCCTCAGCGATGTCAGTGAAGAACTAAACACTCGAGCTTTGAACTGTATCAGTTTTCTAATTTTCCTGAAAGTTAGTTAAATTCATTTGTGTCCCAACTCTTCAAAAACTGAATGAATAGTGGTTTAAAATAAAAAATGAAAGAAGCTAAAAAATCTGGAGTTATTTGCTTTGTATATTCTCTCGTTCCGCTCGGCGGACACATTTACAGGGACACACTCACTACTGAAGAGCCCATTGAGAAGGACTGGGTCTTTGAATCCACAGTGTGTTCAGAGAGCGAGTGTGTGGTGTGGTGATCTGGAGCACAGCCAAACGCCAAGGGTGTAAGCATGAAGAAATATGAGGTGCGGATCCAAACGGGATATTAAGGCCTCAAGACAGATTTACATCCCTGTTTAGAGACTGAGTTGTCTTTAAATGAAACAAATGCCTTCTACAGGGTTCATACGGTCATGGAAAACCTGGAAAAGTCATGGAATTGCAAAAAGGTCATTTCCAGGCCTGGAAAAGTCATGAAAAAAACTTAAATCATAAAAGTTTTGGAAAACTCATGGAAATGTGTTAAAATCGTGTGTTCATTTACGCCGAGTTTGAAATAATTAACATGTTTTTTAAAGAAAGACGCTCGAAATATAAGATGGCACACGCTCTCAATACGCAACATTTTCTAAAATGTTCATGTTTATACCGAGATTTTTTTGGTTTGGTCATGGAAAATTGGTGAAAATTCATAGAAAAGTCATGGAAAAGTCATGGGAAAGTCATGGAAATCCATGGGTCAAAATGTGTAAGAACCCTGCTTCTTCATGTCCAGAGTGGATGTTGGCTTCAGATTGAAGCGGTCTTTTCATATTTGTTTTACTCCCATCCCACCAGGAGCAGCTCCTTGCATTAAAGCCATCAGCCCCAGCGAGGGGTGGACCACGGGGGGCGCTACCGTCATCATCATCGGAGACAACTTCTTCGACGGGCTCCAAGTCATCTTCGGTACCATGCTGGTCTGGAGCGAGGTCAGTTCCCCAGCCGTCATCATCATCCCGTCTCCATGTTGTTTCAGCCCCTCCACTGTGTGCTTTTGCCATCGGACGTTGGAAGTAATTCAATATGAAAACATACTTTTTCCTCACGGTCGGGCTCTTAACTGCTCGTGATCTTGTGAATGTTTGTGCTTGAATGTTTGTCTAAATGAGGTTCGCCTCGCTAATGAGTCCCACCAACGAGCAACCGCCGCCCATCTCTACCTTCCACCACTCCCTCGCTCCCTTTCTCTGTGGAATACCGATCAAATCAGCACATTCTGATAGCCTTTGGCTAAATGCTCGCAAAAAAAACACACAAACATGCACACACACACACACACACACATACACACACACACACACACATACAGAGCTCACTGTCGTACTTTTTGCCAGCACAACTCCTCCACAGAATGTTTATTTGTCTTCTGACTCCACTCACCGTGAGCGCCGAGCAACCGTGGCTGGCTTCCAACAACAACACCCAGTGTGTGTGCGTGTATGCTGGCATACGTGTGTGTGTGTGTGTGTGTGTGTGTGTACGTGTGTGTGTGTGTGTGTTAAGAGCTGTGGGGTTTGTTTACAGTATTGAGAGCCACACTTACACACACTAACATGTGTACTGAGTCTCAGTTCAGTTCTAACTGATTCAGCTCTCTTGGCGTTCCTCAGACCGGCTTCTAATGGATTTTAGCCGGCCAAATGTTTAATTTTTACTCAACCTGATTATTGATTCCGTAGGAAACAGTTTGTAAAGCGATTATATGTTTGCCAAGTCCTGTTGGTCGGCAGCTCTTCCTCTATACCTGCAGATTGTTCAAACATTGGGCCAGATATTAAAAACTATTTTTGAAAAGGAATCTATTAAAATGTGATCCTAACAAGTTAGGATTTGTCACATACAGTCAATATCATGTTTTATTTTCACCTGTTGTCAACATAGATGCTGGAAAAAAAAAAAAATTGTGGCATGCCCAATATTTGTTACAATACTGAGATTGAAAGACACTGTTGGAGGTCAAAGGTCCAGTAACACATTCAAATCCACAACAATATCAGAAAGCCTAACATGATATGTCTATTAATAGGATTTCAACTCATACATATCTAAACATAACATTAGATAAAAAAATTATAATTCTAGCGACACCAAAACAGATTTTTTACTGTTTCTGTCATCACACACACAGACAGACTAACAATGTGTACTTTTCAAGACCAAGCTTTTCACACAATTTATTTAATCAGTCATGTAACATCCATGTCATTATTACACAATAGATATCACAAGTATCAGTTTGTGGTAGTCGTGAGTTTGTAACAACTCACCAGTTGCTCTGTTCGGACCCAGAGAGTCAGGTGATGTGTTTTTGTGTACTAACTCTTGGTCTGCCCTTTCCTTCCTCCTCCAGTTGATTACGCCACATGCCATCCGGGTGCAGACGCCTCCCAGACACATCCCCGGGGTCGTTGAGGTCACTCTGTCTTACAAGTCCAAACAGTTCTGCAAAGGCACACCAGGAAGGTTCATATACACAGGTAGGTCCACCGCACACCTCCAAACACACTCACACGCTCTTCATATAAGTATCTATCACATGTTAATACTTATGGTTGTATACATGTTTGTGTGCATGGATGAGTTGCAGTTCACTCTCCGGCCAGACAGCGGTGAACTAATGACTGCAGATTAGTCGACATTAACGACACACACTCGTTACAATGCTGCCATAATCAGAGCCTCGTTAACTCCAGCTACAATTAAACAGTCTGCTGTTTATAGCTCTCCATACTGGAACTATTAGGGAAATCATCCAGAACACCCAGTTTACTAACACACACACACACACACACACAAACACACACACA
The DNA here is from genome assembly GCA_036178185.1 of Liparis tanakae. Lineage (NCBI taxonomy): Eukaryota > Metazoa > Chordata > Actinopteri > Perciformes > Liparidae > Liparis > Liparis tanakae. The sequence continues at coordinate 7,140,036 of CM070088.1, read as the reverse complement.
CACACACACACACACACACACACATACACGCACAAGCACTCACACAATCTTGGAAAAAAAGTGTGTAATTTCTGAGTGAGCGTTTTTCTGCCAATCTCAGTCAAGGAAGAAAAGAAGAGAAATGCAGTGTGTGTGTGTGTGTGTGTGTGTGTGTGTGTGTGTGTGTGTGTGTGTGTGTGTGTGTGTGCATGTGTGTGTGCTCATTTGGCTCGCACGTGAATGTGGCGATGGATGGAGGTGATGTGATGTCTGGTATCGATCCGCTCAACATGGCTCCATCACATCGTAACCATGACGTCATTCCCAGAGAGAAAAGACAGAAAAGAAAAACAGCTGCTGTATAAATTCTTTAGTGACATTTAATGACCGAACGATAAAGATGAAGATTTAAACCTGATCAATAGACATGAAAAAACTCACCATGAATAAATTGTCACTTTTTATGTTGTCGTCAAGTCACGGACACTTTAATATCTCCTGAAAAGAAGCTAAAGAAAGGGACAAGCTTTGTGCTTCAAGCTTCAGCTTTAAAATTGAGTCAGGGGCCTTCAAGTAGCACGGGAAGAATGATATGCTAAAATGAAACAACAGAAAAGGGAAAGCAGGGAAGAAAACGTTGAGCAATTTGGCTGATGAGACGAAGAACTTAGCTCCACCTAAAGGAACTCAGTCAACCATGTCGGACCTCACGAGAGTCCTTCTGGACAGTGCTGATAAAAGAGAATAGAATAGAAGAAGAATAGAAATATACTTTATTAATCCCCAAGGGGAAATTTTTCGACACAGTAGCACCAATAAACTAAACACACAAGAATAAAATATAAATATAAGAAAGAAAGAAAGAAAGAAACAGTGACTGTGCATAAACTATACAAAGTGAAATATAAAATAAAAAATAAAATAAAAAATAATATATATATACACACAACATATATGTAAATACAGCAGTGTAAAATTAAATTAAATTATATTGAATATAGACAGTGTTAACAAACAAGTTAATTGAGTGAAATCAAACAGACGCAGAAGATTGATTCTGTTTTAAATATCTTGATGAAGTTTGAAAGACTGAAACAAATCAACGAATGTTTCTTCGGGCAGTGGGAGGTGTGCTATGTGTCGCTGGTCTGTAGTTTCTTTTTGTACTCCTTCAATGGTTTTCAGTCAGAACATTTTGGTCTGACCCTGAGGCTAGCCGGCTGGTAATTGGTCCGTCTGGTGTCTAACTGCGTCTCCTATTGGGCGGAGATGACCCCCCTTGACCTCCCCATTGGCTGATGGCTTCAACATGCGACCCAGGAAACGTGATCCGTTACTGCGGTTGCTTGACCCCGCCTCAAGGTCGACTTCTCTCTGGAAGTCGCTCGTGAAAGGTCACGGCGGTTGAAGCCGATTGGCTGCTGAGGTTTCGCAGTGCTTCTTAGCCGCGGTCGCCTCTGGGTGTAAGGAGCGAGCAATTAAACACACACGCCAGTGTGCAACAACGCACAACTTAAACACACACACACACACACACACACACACACACACAAAGCCACCCTTGCATCGGGTCGGGTCTTACCACACACACTTTCAAACAGGGGCAGAAGTTGAAAGTAATTGTAAATCAGAGAGATATGAGGGAAAGATGGTGAGTAGTCTGGTAAACAGATGGTGTACTGCACACACACACACACACACACACACACACACACACACACAACCACACGTGTACCCAGAGGGCCGTATGGTGGTGGGAAGAATTAGCATTCTCAACATCACACACTCCTATAAAAATACAATGGTACAAAGTGACAATCAATAAATGCTCGTGCACACACAGACGTTACACATGCTTACACAACGTGCATACACACACAAACACACACACACACACACACAGATTTGTTGTCAATGCAGCTGCATGAGAAAATTAATATCTGTAAAGAAGAAACTTTTAGTGAAAGCTAAATAGGCTCCACAATCTTACACCTTTTAAAAACAATTTAAAGTTAATTTTGCCGACACAGAAAAGGGAAAATATAAGAGAGTAAAAAAGAAAAAGAGAGACATAAAAAAGGAGACATAAAGGTGGACTTTTAAAACCAGATTGTAAATTATTGATCTGCTCATAAGTGGATCACACATGTACTGATACACACATGCAGATACACACATGTACATACACACATAGAGGAACACACAGAAAGTCACGACAGTGGAGCCAGAGAGAGAGAGAGAGAGAGAGAGAGAGATCTCATCTCATAAGGGGAAGAATGAAGCAATAATTCAGTGGTATTGAACTGCTGGCTGGCCAGAGAATCGATCTCAGCACACCTCCTCTCCTCCACCTCTTCTTCTCTTCTTACATCAGCACAGTCCTTTCATCCCCCCCCCACACAGCTTCACCCTTGTTTTTTCTCCTTTAGCCACAGTTGCTCTCTTTTTTTTAAACCCTATTAAAAGATAACTAGAAAAACGTCACCTTACGAGATAATAAAAGCACAGACAAAATTGACATGCAGCATGCTTTTTTTATGTGTGTATGCCACTTCCCCCTCTACTTTTCTTCTCTCTACCTCCTTCTGTTCACGTTTTATTGTGAAACAGGAGTGGGGGGTCTGTCCTCATGAAACTTCTATGAGTATTGATCTGTGGGCAGCTCTGGACTCTGGGAGGAAGAGCCAGGCCGGAGGGAGAGTGATGGAGGACTGGATGGATGAAAGTGGCAGAAGGTGTAGTTAAGAAAGAGGGGGGAGGAGACAGGGCAGTATAAATGGAGGCGGGAGGGGGGGGGGGGGGTAGATGAGAACATGAGGGTTTTAGGTTCAAGCCTCAGTCACCAAATCATCTGCTGAAGTGTCATCGTTCGATGTTTCGGACGTCGTGACGACATATCTGTGGACGTTTTAAGCAAAATTTGCACGAAAATAAGAAATGTTAAAATGTGAATATTGCGTTGAGACTTTAAGCATGGGATCGCTCTGAAGAGCAGCTTTGGGAGATGTTTAAAAAGTGCAAAGGTGTTCATAGATATACGAGAAAACCCTTTGGGCCGTTGAGGTTGGATGTCGGTGTACTGGATATCTTCATCGGGAGTCGTACATCTCATACTGCGTCACTGGGATGTCTTACATGTGTAACATTGTGCATGTGTAACAGAGTACATGTGTTTGGTGTTTGCGTGTCTCAGTGTGACCATTGTTCTGTGGTACAGGCGCCGCGCTGCTGGAGCTGATGCCGTGTACTACAATCAATTCAATGACTTTTGCTGCATTCACACTATTTCTGTTTATGTGCAAAAAGAAACCACCAAAGGAATCATTGGAGAAACCTGACCTTTTGTCATCTTCAAAGTACACACACACAGACACACATTCACAGACCATCTAATGATTTAAGGAGCGTATTGTTCTATTAATAACGAGTCGATTGGAGAAATGTTAGGCCTAAGGCAATTGAAACTACTCTTGGTCATCCTGTTATGTGTGTGTGTGTGTGTGTGTGTGTCTGTCTGTGTCTGTGTTTATGTGTGTGTGTGTTGTATTAAAGTTGGCATCGGTTAAGCGTCTCCAGAGATTACCAGAGCGTGTGGATCTGACACTGGCAGTTAATTCTGACAGCTGATATCCCGCAGACTGTTCGGCATCTGTTTTTGTAGTTTTGTTTTGCTCGGTTTAGTTTTCTTTTTCTTTCTTGGATGGTTTAAGAAATGATCTCTTATATCTCCTCACCTCTTCACTCAGCTGAATTGTATGTGTAGTCTATTTGTATTCCCCAGTTATTCCCCTCACTTCCCTTTCTCCTCTGTTCTCCTCGACCGAACTCCTCCACACCAATCATGATGATGTCATTATCATATTTAAATCATAATGTGTCCACAATTAAGAGCGGAGGAAGTAGTGAAGAAAGTATTGTTCATGACATTTAAACATCTGCTATGTATACAAATAACAATGTATAAATGTTTGTTGCCAACAAATTGAGTGGTTTAGTTTAGGTGGGTAACTTGGATGTGATAATAAAACCGACATATATATATAAAACACATGCACACACCCACACACACCCACACACACACACATGCTTAAAGAAACTAGAAAACAACACATAATACATTCAGCTGCAAGTAATTTATCAGCGTTGGACGTGGAAAGTACCAAATATCACTACAGCTGCAAACTTGGACAACACACACACACACACACACATAAAGTACACATGCAGTAACATTTGCATTGGAGGTTCAGTAATGGGGTGAAGACACATGTTCAGAACAGAGAGAGAAGCATCACGGTGCTATCACCATCACTCTGACTGACAGCAGACCTTTCAGAGCCCGACTTGATTGACATAATGATCGGATGAAAACTCGCGAAGAACATAATTGCAACATTAAAGCGACCACTAAGCATTCTTTAAGACCCTTTAAATTATACCCGCAGTGTTATTATTATACAAATGCTTTTGAAATCATTACTTATTCCACCAGGTCGATCCATCTCTGAACGCGTCGTTGGGCTGCTGCGTTGTATCGAACAGCAGAGTCCTAGTTACCGCCTCTTTTATCACTCTTAAACAGTTCATAAGTTCATATCAGGGTCGACGGAACAGAGCAATGGAACTACGAGTGAGCACGAGTGAGAAGTATTGTAGATGTAAGATGAATAAACTATTCATTGGCATGCGATAGAATAATCTTCCTGACTAAAATGATGCTCGAGCTTCATGTGGCGGGAATTGAGAAAGGAGGTGTGGAGGCCACAACAGAGATAAAAGGGAGTGAATATTGGACCAAAATAATGTAAATGTTGCTCTGTCTGCTGGATAGGCAATATGTGCTATTAAGTTTGCTATATGATCTATATCTGGATTAAAACACAGATTTGCACTTTAGTAGCACTTGAATAGCTCTTATTATGGTACTTTTGTAGTTTGACTACGTTGAGGAAATGTTACTTTCTGTATTCTTGTTGTTCTTAGTTTGTACTCTAGGTTGAATGCACTTCTTGTAAGTCTCTTTGGATAAAAGTGTCTGCTAAATGACATGTAATGTAATGTAATGTAACTTAAAGCCCCACTATGTAGGTTTTCCCTTGTAGCGCCCCCTTCAAGTATATAACGTACATATGTGTACTAAATCCTGGGAGCGGGCGGCAAAAAAATCGTACATTCAGCAGTTTTCTGGCCACAGACCCCCCCGATGGCAGTGGCGGAGGCGCAAATCAACATATTAAAAGTCATTATAGCGGCACCATTTTTTTAAAGCTGTTATTTTAAGGTGGAAAAGTTACATAGTGTCGCTTTAAATGGTGATAACAACCCCCCTGTTGTGTCTACAGCTCGTTTACAACTCGTGTCCGCTGTCCCTCTGGATGCTCCGTGTTGTTTTACTCAAAGCTTCCATGAGTTTAAGCCAGCCGACTACGGTTGTTGAGTCATAAAAGAAAGGCGAGATGAGTCGAATATTTTTGCGATTATTTTATTGGTTGGAGTTCCAGTCACACCCACGAGCGCGGCACAAGGTGACCGCTGAAGATGCACTGCCCTCCAGACTTCTGCTGGATGTTGAGACCGTCATGTGTTGCAACTAAATCAAATATTTGACTCTTCCTCTTTGTCTTCTGCAGCTTTGAATGAGCCGACTATTGACTACGGTTTCCAGAGGCTTCAGAAGGTAATCCCTCGACATCCTGGGGACCCCGAGAGGCTGCCGAAGGTACGGGAAAAAAATATTCATTCATCCCTTTGCTCATTTATTGGAAGCTTTAACTGGACAGTGAGCGTAGAATGAGTTGAGCTCCATCTCTTTCTTCAGAAACACAGAGATCAAACTGGCTACTTCTCAGTTGACACCGCGTTGCTCCGCTATCAAAGACGAAGCACACAGAGATACACACACATTCATTCAAAACACGAAGAACAAAAAAGAAAAGTGTGTTCATGTTTGATTTGTTTGTGTTATTTTAATATTTCTAACAGAATATGTTTTCAAATCTCTCGGGGGTTGTGCTTTTACCTCTTCATGAACTCTGTGTATGTGTGAGCTGCTTTAAGCCGTTTACAGGACGCGTTTGAATCTGCTCCCGATCAGAGAGTCATAACGGATTATTTGTTCATCAGCTGGAGATCAAGCAGCGTTTCAAAGATCAGCAGATGTAAACAATCAGCACCGAACAATGAGCGCAGCTTTGATACCGAACCCTGTCATCGTGATCTGTACATGCACGGTGTGTGTGTGTGTGTGTGTGTGTGTGTGTGTGTGTGTGTGTGTGTGTGTGTGTGTGTGTGTGTGTGTGTGTGTGTGTGAGCAAACTGAGTTTCAACTGAGAACGTACCTTTCTGGGTGGGCGGGGTCATGACCCTTCAAGCAGCTGCTGTTGATTGGCTCCCGGTCCGCTCTGGAGCCGGTCCAGGACTGGCTGTCTGTGCTGTGACATCATCAGAATGTGGGCGCTGGTCGCGATGTGATGATTTGGTTATGATGTCATTACCGCCGTGCCCACACCCTGATTCCTGCTCATGTGTGAGCAATTAGTATGTGCACTATTGCCGTGAGAAACAGGATGATTAGAATAAAGGTAATTTGAGAAATAGCTAAAAGTTATATTTTGCTTAAAAAGTGTTTTGTTAATAACATTTTAAATATGAAGTATTACAGAATATTACATGTAATGTTATTTCCTACTGTAGGTTTAGGAACTGTTACAGATGGTGTATTGAATTATGTCAACAGAGGAGATAAGACATTTGTTAATTAGGGTCGTTTGGTCAACAATGATGTTGATGATGAGTGATATTGACCAATTACACAGCTCAAAGTGTAAGGATAGTATTCACCGCCGATACAGGAAGTAGTGTGCTTAAAGGTTGCAACTGTGGATTATTATGAACGTTTAGTCTATAACACACAGACAATTTAAATAAAAGGTTTTATTTTGATCCCATCAACTTATTTGTCTAATTAAACTCTATGTGGGTTTCAATAGAGGATTTATCTCACATTTTATTTATTGTTTATTTGATGCATGAAGCTTTGAATGCTTATAATGTTTTCTCTGTTTTTATATTGAATTGGGACAGTTTTAATCTGGGATTTAACTGGAAACTGGCAATCTAATCAGGCAACTCTGGCTCGAGCGTTATGAGTCTCGACCGCTCGACGACAAACAGAAACCAGAATCTTGACCTTTCCCTTCAGATTCTTTACATGAATGCAGAATCTGTTCATCACGATGTTCTTTGACTTCCTGTTATGAGACTCTGTTGGATAACGTCACAGGGAGTTCTTGTTGAAGGGCGTCAGACGGGTTGAAAATGTGATGTTGAAATTTTTTACGTAAATGGTGCAAAAGGCTGCATGAAGTCAAGCCATCAGAGAAAATGTAGTTCTCTTGAAAGCTTTTACCTCTGACCATGCAGGCCTGTTATATTTAGAACGACTAACTGCTGCAGAAAAAATCTGTTCGGAGAAGGATGCTAACGGCAAGCGTGTGACACCATAAGTGACGTTAGTTCCACCGTAAAGTCTGAGTCAGAGCAGCCGAAGAATAAATGCTTAAACACACACTCTATTTGTGAGAGCTTTACACAGCATGACACACACCTCACTCTGTTAGCTCAGAACTTATGATGCGTCCCCCTCTGGATTTCCTCTGAAAGGGATATAAAGCGTTACCTCCTCCCCACTACTGTTGTGCGATTTATTTATACAATGGATAATTTGAAGCAATCAAATTGGTCCAACCTGCATTTTCTTTTGGGTCTGTGCTTGTCAGAAAAAAATTATAATCAGCATTTAACTCGTACTTAATATGTACATAAATACCATTAAGCTCTTTAACATTGTTTTTTTTTAAATAATGACTATAATAATGACTGGGCTTTTCTAGACCTTTTTGTATTTTTCTTATTTCCATGGATAATCACTCAAGCTTTTTATCAGCAACATAATGACCGTGTTTACATGCATTCGAATAACTGGCTTAGTCGGACTGAAATCGATTTATCCGTTTCATGTAAACACCTTTGTTCGACTATGTGCGGTCCGACTATGATCCGATTAACACCCCTGGGTAACTCGATCCGATCCGGTTGATAATCCGACTATCGCGGCATGTAACGGTGAATTGGATTAGGAACTGGACTTTGTGTCTTTGCGCATACACACACAAGCGGAAATGGTTGCATCACCACGAGTTGTAATGAAAACAGCGCCACCTGTCGTATCGGAGGTGACATGCTTTTGGCCAATGATTCGAATTACTCACTGCCATGTATATTGGGATAATAGCAGATCCCCCAAAAGATGGCATAGTCCGACTAAAGCAAGATTCGAATTATACCATCATGTAAACGCACTGAATGTCACACAAGATATTCCCACGAAAAGCTCCAATGAGAACTAACATGACCCGCAGATGGTTTGTCCCACAACTGTTTGGAAACGTGCAGACATAAAATGGTGGCAGGTGATTGCTTGAACCATCTGTCAATTCTATCTTTACCGCGAGGAGAAGAGGGAAGACATCTTGTCCATGGAGAAAAGCCTTCAGTGATGTTTTCCTCCAGTGATGTTAGTGACGCTACTGCAGCCTCCGCCCGAACCGCATGTTGCTCAGAGCCAACATTTGCCTCTCTCTGATGTCTCACACCCACTTAAACCATGTTGTTGCCAATAGCTCCTCACAGGACACCGATTGGCTCGGGCTTTACCGGAGACGGATTAATTAGTTGAAGCCTGAACAGATAAAGGTCAAATTAGAACCAGCGAACTGCTGTAATGGCAACCAGAGCGGCTGGACCAGCGCCAACTGGGGAGTCTCTTCCAGGGCTTTTCCATCATGAAAATATTAAGAGCAAGTTCTTCGGGAGCACGAGAACTGAAAGGAGAGAGAGAGAGAGAGAGAGAGAGAGAGAGAGAGAGGGAGACTATATCAATACCAATAGAGACTATATCAATCAATGGAAATCAATCAATATAGATCAATGTGTGTGTGGGGGGGGGGGTGTATTTGTGTGTCTGTGTGTCTGTGTGTCTGTGTGTGTGAGTGATTTAATATCCTGAGTGTTTTAGTTGGCACCACACACAAAGTTGTCTGCTCGTTGCGAGTATCGATCAGCCCTTCTCTTGAAGTTATAGCTTTGTTTGTTGCGAGAACTACGAAGACACAGACAGACATACAGACAGACAGAGACAGACAGACACACAGACAGACACACAGAGACAGACAGACAGACAGACAGACAGACGGGGCAGTGAAGTGTATGAGAGGATTACCAGTGGACAGACGATTCTATAATTGTTCAGTGAACATTGAGAGGATTTTGCCTGCCTCACTCACACACACACACACACACACACAACACACAACACACACACATGCACACACATACACACACACTGATGTTTAGCTGCCAGTTTGTGTCACCTTGATCTCGTTAGCATCCGTCCATATGTGCAGAGACACTTGCTGTATACAGTAAAACACAGACACAAAACGCCTAAATACATAGACTTGGTTTTTATTGAACAATCTGGAACTTTATGTTTGAAAATCCAGGACTTTTCTGGGGGACTCAATAAAAATGCAAGTATTAAGAATACTGTAAAATGTCTTGGTATTGCACTAAATTGTCAGTAGCTTCAAAAAACTAAATATTTTGGAAATGTTTCTTTGGATGCACAAAAAATCAATCACTTCTCGTGCATCATGTCATTACATCAACAATGGGTGCAAGAAAAAAAACAGCCCTGAAAGACAATAACCTCTCAGGTTTTTGGAAAAACATGCATTTATTTGCATATTCTGGTCAAAATCTTGGTTACATTTGAATATAAACTTGACTTGTGATATCTAGAAATCTATTGGTGCAGCAAGACTAATTCAGTTGTACTGGATGTTAATATTTCCCAGAATTACATTGTGGAATATTTAAGTAACGGCATGTTGTTTACAATTATTGTAATACAAGAAATGCTCACTGACCACATACTTTGAGGGAATCATTGTGTGCAGAAATGTTCAGACCTTTCCCAGTGAAACGTTTGAATCCTGATACAGTTTGTCACCCCCGATCGACTGGTGACTTCCTTTGGTGACTCACTCAACAGACATGTACGCAACTCATTTTGATGAGGTCATACATCCTACTGAGGTCATGGCATCACCAACATGAGTAATTCTGGTGAGGCAGCCAGGGACCTGGAATCTCTCTCTCTCCCCCTCCCCCCTCTCTCTCTCTCTCTCTCTCTCTCTCTCTCTCTCTCTCTCTCTCTATACATGTATATATATATATATATATATATATATATATATATATATATATGTGTATATACATATATATAGATATATGTATATATACGTGTATATATATATGTATATGTATTATATATATTTATATATATGTATATGTATTATATATATATGTATATATATACATAAATATATATGTGTGTGTATATATGTATATATACATATTATATATGTATATATATGTATATGTATTATATATATATGTATATATATGTATATGTATTATATATGTATATGTATTATATATATATATATATATATATATATATATATATATATATATATATATATATATCAGAGAGTGTGTGTGTGTAAGGGTGTGTAGGTGTGTGTGTGATTGTCTGCCACATCTGAGCCGACATGTGCAGTATGACATCATCTCGGTGCGAGGTGTGACCCTGCGTGTACGGCATCCCTAATGGGACATTAGAAGCGGATCAAGCGACTAATGTACCAGCATTAGGGAGGAATAAGTCATGTGTGTGTCATGTCTGCGCTCACACACACACACACACACACACACACACACACACACACACACACACACACATCGGACTTCAGAGATACTCAGCTCAGCAATTCCTGGTCCTATTACATACAGTGTGCGTGTCTGCCCGCGTGTGTGTGTGTGTGTGTGTGTGTGTGTGTGTGTGTGTGTGTGTGTGTGTGTGTGTGTGTGTGTGTGTGTGCGTGCGTGTGTGTGTGTGTGGTTATCACATTAGAGCTGGTCATAACTCAGACGGTAAAAGCACCGAGACACCCCCAGTTATTCCTGCTCTCTGCCATCAGATCAGCATTTTCTTTCTCATCCATTGTTTCTCTGACTGTCATTCGATCTGTCGGTCGGCATATTTACCCGACACAGACGATAACAAATTATACTAAACAAGACTTGATGATGATTTAAATAAACTCAAAGGCGTGTGTCTTGATGATGGTTTTATAAAGACTGACAAAGACACCACAATACTGGGTACATGTCAGGCGTATACTCCATAGATCTTTGACAACAGATAGAGACAATGGAGGACGCTCACATCAAGCCTTGAGACTAAAGCTTTGAAATCAGGCTTTGTTTCAGCAATTACTGGAATCAAAGAATAATGCAGCGATCTGTGAATAAAAACGACACATTTCAGAGTCGGTTTCTGTCACTGTTATCATAATGTATCACGACCTGAACCCGGGAAGCAGTAAATGGACAGAGACATGAAAGCACTGATTTGGTTCAAATTGGACTGAATGTGTACTCTTACCGAAGAAACTTCAATCACTAATGAAGAAGACGATGCTTGAAAAAAGGACCTTAAATTAAGATGATCGTGTCTAACTACTATTTCCATGGTCAATAATGAACTTACGTCCTCAGACCAAATTTTGTTTGGATGTGAAGATGTCAAATACTATATTTGAGTATTTATTTATTTGTACCTATAGACATTGAAATGAAGTCCTTCACATGCTGTTGAAACGTAACTTTCTATCATCAGTACCTGATGTGTAGAAACACTTTTTCTCAAGCATCCTAGTTGTACCCGAGGCACACAGCGTGTATTGACGTGCACGTCATCACAACCAGGAGACGAACAAAACATGTTGTCATTATAACTCAGTTCAACTGTGGGAAATGATACCCAAAAGGTATACTTAGTCCCCAATTTCATTTTTAAAAGTTCAGGATGCCAAAGCCAGATTCATTTAGTCTTTTCAATCCGTTTTGAAACATAAATGATGATCAACAAACAACACTTTCATTCTCATGCATGTAAACACGAAGCAGCTGGAAGCACTATGCGTTCGTTTTCGAGCAGGAGGTAATCCGACAAACAATGCTTTCTTATTTACAGACGCAACCTGGGAGAGATTAATTAGGCGATGTGAGTAGCTGTGTTTCTAAATATGAAAAGATGTGAACGGGCAACGAATTCAACAGGCAGAGAAATTAACATGCATCGATCGCAGCAGTCGGGGCTTTGAGTGATTTACTAGCAGAGGCCTGCAGACCTGATAATGATGATGTTACCAGAGGATCATCTTTCCTTCCCGTTTATCAGCTCCTGCCTTACTGGAACCACTCGCACATTCAGGATCATGTTTCTGTGAGTGTGTGTGTGTGTGTGTGTGTGTGTGTGTGTGTGTGTGTGTGTGTGAGACAGAGAGACACTCAGCTCGCCAGTATAATAATGAGAGGTTAACACGGACCCGGCCTGGCCATAATAATATGTAAAAGATTGAATTTAGCACCATGGAGAGAGGCACACTAAAACTGCTGACTGGCTCTGTGACCTCTCATATGCTCACGCACACACACACACACACACACACACACACACACACACACACACACACACACTTATGGAGTGGGCAATATGTTCAAAAGGCACACACTCAAAAGAGCATGCATGCAGCCAACCGTGTGTGTGTGTGTGTGTCACACAGTGCAGGTTAATACTGTGAAGCACAGAGTAATTCTCTCTCTCTCGCCAGGCGGCCTCACGTTGTGGAGGACATCACATTAACTGTTAAACAAGACACCTTAGACCCCGGGGTGGGAGTCGAGAGACGGAGAGGGTGGGCGGTGGAGCAGGAGGAACAATGGAGAGACTGGGAGAAATGGAGAATTGTAGAGGGTTTGGTGGGCGGGGAAAATACGAAAGACAATCCCCAACGTGGAGGCAAAGAGAGATGAAGAGAGATGGAAATGGAAGAGGAAGTAGATTGAAACAAGAGATTAAAATGTCAAATAAAACTTAGATGCTCCTTGTTGCTAAGTAGTTTACTGTTGCAAACGCTGTCAGGAAGCTGAACTCTCTCCCCATCCTCCCACCCTGTCCTCCCTCAGACTCACATGTCTGAATGCTGCTACTTCAATTTATGTTGTTTATATGTTTACATGTTCTTTTACTATTTTGCACTTTATGTTGTCTATATGTTGCACAAATCACTTTATGTTGGACAGAAGAGAAACGCAATTTCAATCTTCTGTATGTTTGCACATATGAAAATTGACAAATAAAACTGACTTTGAGAATATTTGATCATAAAAATAAAAATCAAGATGAATATATTTTCCATTGAAGAGACTTTCCCTCGTTGCGGTCTGATACAAACAGCAATGCACAGAACAATAACCTACAGAGCACTTTAGATCTACTTCAGAGCGTATCTTAAACGCCTGTCACTTTAAGACGTCATTTAGACACGGGAAGCTCTGACAGCAGAGAATCTGCCTTTAAAATGAGTGAAGAGCAATTTGTTTATCGTGAATAGATGGTGAAATGAATGTGGGGGGGGGGAGAAAAAAGGGGGAACGATTGCACGTCGTCAACATCATCTACAACCTTGATGTACCTTACTGGTAAAAAAGAAATTATATGTTTTATCCCAAAAATGCGATATTACACGTGTTATTTTTGTATAAACTGAGGCAAGTTCTCCCCTCTTCTTTTTCACAGGAGGTTATTTTAAAGAGAGCAGCCGACTTGGTGGAAGCCCTCTATGGTTTGCCACATAATAACCAGGTAAGGAGCACACACTCCATGAGGAGAGCCAAACAGGAGAATGAAAGTGGTGTTTTAGTTGTCCTGTTTGTGGTTTTCATTCTTCGTGCTTTCTCTCTTCCTGTAGGAGATCATTTTGAAACGCGCGGCCGACATTGCAGAAGCTCTCTACAGCGTCCCGCGAGGACACACCCAGCTCTCAGGCTCCACCCACAGCGGCATGATGGGGGTCAACTCCTTCACCGGGCAGCTGTCCGTCAACGTCTCCGAACCCCCACAGGTCAATCAGGGTAAGCGATACAAGTTTTAATCATCATAATGATCATTTAAATGGAAATTTACGTCTGACCCAGAAACACGGAGTAACTTTATGTTATCTCTTTAAAAGAAAATCAAGATATTCACAAAGAAATTCATAGAATCGTGTGTTATGATCAGTGAATAGTTCTGTACGTGTATTAATATAGATGTGTTTTGTGTTGTGTTGTCAGCTGAACTGCATTTTCTATTTTTGATAAATGGTAAAGTATTGCAGTTTTTATTCAAATTGGATCAAAGTTCAAATATCCTAATGAGGCATTATCTAATTTTAACTCTTGGTGAGTTTAAGACATATGTACAGATGCAAAAATGCAGGAAAATAAACATCTGAATTAGTATTTTGGATATTTTCTTTCCACTGGCCTGAAGCCAACAATGCTCATCATGTGATGGAAGCAAAATAGCGCAAAATCAAAAAATGTACCATTACATGAAGAACAACAACTACATTTTTAAATCATAAATCCTTTAACTACTCAGCAATCTTTTTTTATCTGTAATGTTTATTTAATTTCTAAAGCTAACCTCACTTAACTTACATTTCATACACGAGTCTAAACTTTTCTCACAACAGTTTACTTTATGTCACGTATGATCTGAGTTCACATCACCTCGACCAACTGTCCAATCACCTCCTCCTCCTCCTCCTCCTCCTCCTCCTCCTCCTCCTCCTCCTCCTCTCCTCCACAGGTTTCGTGCGCAGCAGCAGCAGCGTGTCTCCTCACGGCTACGTGCCCAGCTCCACGCCGCAGCAGACCAGCTACACCTCCGTCACCAGCACCATGAACGGCTACGCCAACAACGGCGGCATGACCAACCTGGGAGGCTCGCCCACTTTCCTCAACGGCTCTGCAGCCAACTCGCCTTATGCTAGTGAGTGTCCAATCTTCACTCCACTGGCAATCACACCCTACACATGAGAGCAAGACATGTTTCACACGCTATGAGCTACGTGTTACAGTCCTTCTCGCTGCCTCTTCAGAAATGCAGTTACACAGCAGCACGTTTAATAACTGGTGCTGGTAATTGCAAACACTCATATAAATCGTACATGCTGTCCGTTGGTGACCAGAGAGTGAAAGTCACACGTCTGGATTCCCCCCCAAGAGGCTTTCTGTCTCTAGATTTAAAAACAATCACCAACTCCATTATGTCCTCCTACCATCTCCTACCTCCTTTCCTCGCTTCCTTTTCATCTGACAGCCACGCCTCTTTTCTCTCGGTTGGTTTAATTGCATCTCTTTTTCATTTAGCGGAAAGCAAGAGGGAGGGAGGGAGGGGAGGATAAATCGGAGATGTTGTTTGTCTGCTGGTGGTTCTCTGATTGGAGAAGAGGACGAGAAGACTGGAAGCGTCTGTATATTTTGTATTTTGCCTGCAGGGATTTTGTTCGATTTAAAGCCTCAGTGAGGCTCTCAGTTCGGTTGTTTAAATTCATCCTACAGATGTTTAGTGTTCTTAAAAAAACAAACTATTTCTTCAGGTATCTGAATTTGTTTCTGGTGGTCATGTTAAAACACAAAATGGCCTTTCCCAATCTGAACTAAAGAGTCCAAACCATGGAAACAGCTCAGGACTAGAGAGAACACAGATATGTGGACAGGGGTGTCTTTGCATCTGGCTATAGAGCATATTCTCAAAAGGCCAGTTTCTAGACTCTTTTATTTACAAATTGTCAAATTTCTTTGACATAACATTTTAAAAAACATGTTATGTGTATCAACATGTCTCGCATCATGTTGAGAGTTTCAACTGTAATTATTGAAACAATAAGCTGAAGCGTGAAATTCAATGAAGTAACCATAATCTCTCGCCTTTATTCTCCACCCTTCATCCTTAATCCACCCTTTCATTCATTATCCCGCATCTCTTCTTCTCTTTTTTGTCCTCATTCCTCCTCTCTTCATTCAAACATTTAATTACCGCCACCCCAGTTGTCCCATCTAGCCCCACTATGGCCTCCTCCACCTCTCTCCCCTCCAACTGCTCCGCCTCTTCTGGCGTCTTCTCCTTCTCTCCAGCCAACATGGTGTCGGCGGCCGTTAAGCAGAAGTCCGCCTTCGCTCCGGTGGTGCGGCCCTCCTCCTCCCCTCCGCTCTCATGTAGCAGCTCCAACGGCAACGGGCTCCAAGGTAATTTGCCATGACGACAGCCAGTCAGTCAGAGGATGCTGAGGAGGAGGATTCCCCCCCCCCCAAGGGTTTCCAGCCGTCAGAGACCCCGTTGTGCTCCACATTACTCTCTGATAAACGGTTGGAGCATCCTCTATGTTTAGTTCTGAGGTCGGTCCACTACTTTGACCCAGATAGAAATATGTTAACAACCATCAGAAGGATTGCAGGGAAATTGTGTTCAGGAATTTATGGTTCTTAAAAGGGTGAATCCTAATAAATTAGGTGATTCTCCAACTTTTCCCTAAAGCGCTATTTGGTTTAGATTAGTATCTTTAGTGAACTGACAGTTATTACATGGATTGCCATGACATTTAAACCATGCATACATTCTCCCAAAGGATAAATCTGGATAACTTTACTGATCATTGTGTGTTCTCTCTCTCTCTCTCTCTCTCTCTCTCTCTCTCTCTCTCTCTCTCTCTCTCTCTCTCTCTCTCTCTCTCTCTCTCGCTCTCTCTCTCTACCAGATCAAACATTTGTGGACTCGAGCAAGTACTCAACAGCCAACTCTCTACAAGGCCTGGCCTTCACCTGAAGTATGTCCCTCAACTATATGTTCCTTTATCTCTGTTGACTAATTGTTTTGCAACATTTAAATTAGTAAACTGAATAATTTTATTAAAGTAATATCTTCTATCTCTGAATTATCTTCCCCTAACTTTCCCAATTTTATTAACCCAACATCTCTTACATGTCTCATTGTACTCGTCTATCTTGTCTACTTCTTCCTTGAGTCTCACCATCACCTCTCCATCCTATTTCACCTTACCTTTTCCATCCACCACACCATCCCACAGCACAGAACTAGCCATTATGTTGCCTAGTAACTCCTCCCTGTCTTCCTATTGGCTGGGGAAAAAGACAGGAAGTTAGAGGTTTACAGAGACAAAAAAAGGATATTTGGCACATGGATTTATTTCTCAACATTGCCGACTTTGTTTAGCTGTGTGTGTCTCTGTGAGTATGTGTGTGTGTGTGTGTGTGTGTGTGTGTGTGTGTGTGTGTGTGTGTGTGTGTGTGTGTGTGTGTCTGTGTGTGTAGAGACAGAGCATGTGCGGGGGTGTGGGAACTCAAAGCTTAGCCTCAAAGCACAGCTGAAATAAACACTCCCCACTTACAGATATACACACACACTTTCCTCTGTCACACACACTCGGTGATCACACACTGGCAGCTTACCAGGGAGCGATCAACAATGACAGCTGTTCCACTCTCCTGACAGTTTATACCAGCAATATACCTGTCCTATGGTGTGTGTGTGTGTGTGTGTGTGTGTGTGTGTGTGTGTGTGTGTGTGTGTGTGTGTGTGTGTGTGTGTGTGTGTGTAGGGGGGATGCTTGTGAGCACCTGAAACAAATATGAAAAGAGGGTTCCATGCACTTTACATACATACACATACAATTGTTTTACTTTTGTCATGCTGCTACTAACAATTCAATTCTTATCTCCATGTCATGAAATATAGAACCAGTTATCTAATGTGTCTTTTCTTCTGTGTGTGTGTGTATGTGTGTGTGCGTGTGTCTTAGTGTGTGGGTGTGCATGTGTGTGTGTGTGTGTGTGTGTGTGTGTGTGTGTGTGTACTTGTAAAGCAGTCTTTGTGAGACATTTTGACCAGTCCTCACTTAGAGATGGATGTTCAAAGGCGTGTTTGAGGGTTGAGACTTGGTTTGAAGGTTCAAGTCAGAAGTATGTTTAGGTTTAGGTTTAGGTTAGGGTTGTGTTGGTCAAGCTGAGGGTAAAGTTCTCGGGAATGCATGATGTCATTGAGTGTCCTGGCTGGACTCTGCCTCTCACAGGTTGACACCCATCCCCTGGGTTTAAATACACCGTGATGCAATCTGTCAGGCGCACACACACACAAACATACAATAAAATACTGCAACTGTTCCCTCGCACAATTCAAAGTGTGTGTGTGTGTGTGTGTGTGTGTGTGTGTGCTCGATTGTTCTGATTTATCTGTCTATTGATGTTTTAAATGTCACTGCAGACACACAGCTCACCAGATGGGAAGACATACTGATGCATTTATGAAGGAATTTTTTTATGACGATGAAAAATATTTGGCTGTGTTTTAAAGTTTTTTCTTCTCTTTCCTCCTTCTCTCCCTCTGTTTGTTTTTCCACCCAACAGCAATCCCGGGAATGATCATTCCGCCCATGTAAAGGTGTGCCTGACTGCGTGCGTGCGTGCGTGCTTGCGTGCATGTGTGTGCGTGCGTGCGTGTGTGTGTGGTTGTGTGTGTGTGTGTGTGACTGTGCGAGATGAACCAAGCACATTCACACCGATTCCTGCGGAGGGTTTCGATGTGAGACTCCGGTCGGGGACGGAAGCAACTGTCCCGATCTGAAGGAACAAACCCAACTCAGGCCCTTTCTAACACAAAAACAACAGCAAGAAAAACAGACGAAGAACAAACAAACAAAAGACTATTCGCAAAGAAATAAGCTGTTTAGACTTTGTACACCTTGATGCTTTATAGGAGAACGGCCACGCCTACATTATGACTCTCCACGGACACAGGAAGTGTATTTATTTTGAAAAGAATCCATTTCATCCCTTGAGTGACTTGTTTTTCTTTGTTGTGCAACAGTCAACATGAGATAATCATCTTCTATCTGTATCTCACACGAGGGATTTTCTATTTATGAAATATGGTCATTAATGAAGGAATATAATGTGAAGAATACCTGACGATGAGGGGGATGATGATGATGATGATGATAGTGATGATGATGATGATGATGATGATGATGATGATGATGATGATGATGATGATGATGATGATGCAGGAGTCATACAGGGTCAAATCCAGCCAAACCAGACACACACTTTCACTTGTTATTGCCAAATCCACACCACTGTCAGCACACTGGGACAGCGAGGTCTTCCTCTGCATTCTTCCTCAGCGAGGTCTTCCTCTGCTGACGGATTGAGAAGCTTCCCGCCTGCTGCAGTTTTAGCCAATGGAGAAATCCCCACGCTGGCTTTGAGCTTGCCGTACATCCGCCCTGCCACTTGTTTCCGCCAACAGACGCCGCCGAAAGACACGCAATTTTGTCATTTCACAAACCAGGAAAAACAAATATTTAAAACACGCAAAAAGGCCACACATATGTGCATGAGTTAGTGACCACCAGGTGCCAACAGCAGCTTCTCTGTCCCCACGTTATATAGTCGGCCACCGCAACCTCTATGAGAGGGCCAACACGTCTTAAAGACTGCTGCCATTTTGGCTTTGATGTAGTTGTGAGTTCTCAAATGTTTGTCTTAATACATACATCCTTGTTTCTGGCTTGTTTAACTTTCTGTTTGCTGTGTTTCTTATTTCCTTCCCACCGTCAGCCGGCCAATCCGATTGTGTTTTCCTTCGTTACCTGGACACTCACCTGGGGGGACTGAGAATTTGAGTGAGAGAAATAATGGAGCGGTGTGTCTTGAATGCTGCGCTGTAAAGAATGTCATTAAGTCTTCGACTGAGTCTTAAAATCAACGTGATCTCACAGGATTATGGGAAATGACCACACACGCCTCCAACACGTAGAGCAATCGAGCTGCAGGCATTAAAACTACTTATGAAGACATTATGGCTTGGTTTAAGATTCCTGAATCTATTAAAACATATTTCTACTGAACCTGGGAATGTGTGTCTATCATGAAGAGAGATCTGGATGACCTTCCATTGACATTGTTTATATGGTGCCAGTCCATCATTATAATACATTACAACCTCCATGTAAGATTCTGTTAAGAGATCATGGTCACTTCACGTACCGTGGTGAGATCAAAATGCTTGAAATCATTTTTTGGTTAAGTTCAGTACCTTTTGTACAGTGCATCTTTAATTCAAAGAACACCACTTCACCATCTTGCACTTCTCCAATAATTAACTTCCCACGAATAGGAGCTGATGATTTGTTGTGGAAGTCACTGCAGTGTGTGTGTGGTCCAACAGTCTTAATTAATTGATGAAAATGTTAATTTTGCCAAAGCCCTTATTTGAGACATTACTGCCTACAAAGTCTTATGCCGCAGCTTCAACGCTATTTGTTTTTGTGTGTGTCATACATGTAAGAAGGCCCTACGATGTACAACTGTCGCTGTTGTTTTCAGACCTTTTTTGCCACGAAATAGAAACTATTTGAAAGTGGACATAAACACCGAACTGGCATCACGTTAATGAAGTAAACTCCTCTCATCTGATGAAGATGAATCATTCATAACTCCTGCCTGAGGGGATCCGGCCTGAATGTTAGTGCTCAATAAAAAAGGGAAGAAAATCCTAAACATCCTGATATTTAAAAATCTATAATAAATAAGTAAAAGCCACCCCCGTCAGCCAGACGTCTTTGGAGCAGTAATCAAACATTTTCAACAATTTGATGAAAAAAAAGATATTTATTTAATTATAAAATAATAATCATAAATTGGCAACATTTCAGAAAAAGACATTCCCTCATTTCCATCGATCTGTCTCTCATGTTTAAATATGTGAACGTTAATAATCTTTTCTTTTTGTATTATAGTGTCAGATTATCAAAAGCCATACTTCCACTGCTAATTTAAATCAAACTCAAATAAGCCATGCTGTCATTTCTTTTTTCTTTGTAATTCAGAAAAGCAGGAGGAGATTTTTTTTATTTTGTCACAATGTTGTTCATATCAATGTTAAAATGTGCATAATTTAGTTGTGTTATGTAGGTGTAGAGTTCATAAATATGTCTTTATGATTGTCTGTGTTTGTCTTCCATGTGAGGAATTTGAAGATGGAACCGAGCTGCTTCGTGTCAGTCCGGGTTTCTGTCCTCTCTGCTCCCTTCCTCCGTTCACTCCCCTCCTCCCTCCTTTGGATTGGTCCTTTAATACTCTGGATGTTTGCCCCCTTTCTTGCCTTTCCCTCACAAAATGAGCCACCTATTTATTTTATCTCAAATATGGGTCTGGAGACCACTTTTCTGTGTGTGTCTATGTGTGAGAGTGCCTGCAACTGTGTGTGTCTGAGTGTGTCATCGCATTTCTCTGAAAGAAGAATGTGATGTTTAAAAGTTTGAAGGATGTTTTTTTTCTTTTTATAGTACATATATAAATACCTGTACAGGAAGGACTACATAGAGGGTTAATAGAAGTATGATCCGAAGCACTTGTCCAGCAGCGGTCACAGCGGTTCCCGTGGCTCGTGTGCGTTCAGGCTCACAGTAGTGTTCATCATCCATTCACGTATCAGCAGTATCAGTGTGGAAAGGGAAGAGTTCAGAGGAAACTACTGTAAAGATGATGTTGATTCTTTTTTTAATTTTAAACTTTGAAGTGTAAAATAACTTTTGATTCTCTATATTTAATTAAAGTTCTTTCTTCTCTGTGAAAAAGTTGTCTTTTTTTTCTTATCACTTTGCTGCTCATCGCTGTCACTCAACGTGCAGCGCCACATGGGGAGCTACACATGCCGGGAGAAGACGCTAGTGAAGGACGCAGTGAAGGGAATCGAGACGCGCCAATATCGTTTCCTCTGAAGGAGCCTGTAGGGAGGAGTCAGGACACCACCGAGGTTCAGCTCACCTGGAGCAAACACTCTAATCTTCTGTATAAACTGGTGGGAGTCACGTTGTCTTCCTTTAGATGGCCTGTATCGATTGCTTTTAGTTTGTGGACTTAAACATAAACCAGTTTGAGTTTATAATCTCAGGCCCAGCTTTTAGGCCTTATGTTTGTTTGGGACATTCACTTCTTAGAAACCCCACAAAACATGTTTGATATCCTTTATTGTTTCCATTAATTTTACCTGCAGATGATGACGACGTTAGAGAGGGACTGGAAGGTCAAGATTCAAGGTTTTATTTTCTATTCGTGCCTATAGACCATCATTACAGACCCATTGGAAATCTAGTGCAGGGCTCCGAGTCAACAGTTTTGAAATAGCACGATAAGAAGAAAAGAATACAAAATAAAACACTATACAGAAGGTTGTATGTACAAGAAGAAGAGAGGTGCTAGTATGGTAGAGTTAAAGACCTGCACTGAAAGAGGGTTCAGTGAACAGTGAGTAAAAGATAAAGTGAATTCCTTCATCATTCAGTGTGTTTCTGAAACAGCACTCGATTGATTATCTGCAATATTGGGAATCAAACCTGCAGAACGAGAAGTGGAAGATGAAGTAAATGTGTTACCTTCCGTGCATTGGAAGTGTGAGGGTTACAGGTACTTGATCCCAAAATCACGACTCGGAAACAGGAATGCAGGAGGAGGATCTTTAATTCAGGCAAGGGTCAACACCGGGTGGTCCGTCCAATACGGCAAAAAAAACAAAAGGGGCAGGCAAGAAACTTAAGTCGGGTCAAAAGTCAAAGAGTCAGAACAGGCAGATCAGAATTTTTGGGGGGAATATACTGGAGAGCTTGTTAATGACACCAAAGACAATCTACCAGAGAACAAGTGTAAGTGAGGGAGCTAAATAGTGAGGGGCTGAGGGGCTAATGAGGGGATGGGCTGCAGGTGAGACGGCGTGAGGACCAGGTGAAGGTAATGAGGGACTAACGAGGTGAGGATGACGGGATCTGGAATGACAGGAGAGTTAATTAAGCATTCAGGACAAATACTATGCTGCTTGACCGCTGACTCAAGTATATCTAACGCCTCGGTCACAGTTCCACACACTATCAGCTCAAAAATGGCCTCACCTGCAGACGTGAGTCGTAGCAGAATACATACATGCACGTCAGATGTTGTTGTTTTTTGCAGTCGGCTGTTGAGTTTGACAACGGTCACAACATTTACAGAAAATGTGTATAGATCAGTGCTGTGCTAAGTGATTAACAGCTGACTCCTGAAAAGACAATGAGTCATTAGTGCACACACAAACTAATCTACAGAATAAGAAGTGAGATAAAATAGATTAAATATGACTCAACTTCTTCTTGACTGTTCAACAATTAAAAATATTCCAGTAAAGATCACACAGCCGTAGAGACTTCTGGTTCAAACAGCTACACAATAAGTTGTAAAATTCAAACAGAGACGTTATTCATTCTGTGGATATATTTGTATAATTATTTAAATCTTTTCTCTCTATTTCTTCTCCATTCTTCTGTCACGTCAAGCTGTTTCTGTCTCCAGCAGCTCTGATGTTGAGCAAGGATACCAGCACTGCCTGCGATGTGGTCACACGTGTGTGTGTGTGTGTGTGTGTGTGTGTGTGTGTGTGTGTGTGTGTGTGGTGTGTGTGTGTGTGTGTTCATAAACAATACAAATTCTCTAGTGAGAACCATTTCTGTAATGAGACAGATGGGCCCTGCCTGGAGTTAGCTATCAGCACAACCACAGGCTGTGGGTGTGCGTGTATGTGTGTGTGTGTGTGTGTGTGTGTGTGTGTGTGTGTGTGTGTGTGTGTGTGTGTGTGTGTGTGTGTGAGAGAGAGAGAGAGAGGTGTTATTCTCCTATTCTTAGCCTGCAGGCTTAATCAAAGAGGAGCCACAGATGTCTTATTGACACCAATTAGTTTCTGTCTAATGGCACACACACACGCACACACATTAATGTATTAGAGTGTGAACACACATCTGCGTTTTCGTTTCATCGAGTTGATAAGAGTTGAATTTGGGATTATTTATGGTCTCGTTTCAATGAGTTGAACAATGCTGTGAATCTTTTGGAGCGCTAACTGCACACATTCACAACAAACCACCAGTTCGATAGCTTGTTGCCTATGTGCGTGTGTGTGTGTGTGTGTGTTTGTGTGTGTGATAAGTCTGACGAGA
>CM070088.1:7063495-7113495 GCA_036178185.1 Liparis tanakae | reverse complement strand
GTTAAAGGCCAGACTTAAAAGTCAAACGCCTCGGTGGCAAGGTTCTGTTCACCTGGCAGAACCACTGAATGGGTTCTGAGCGGGCCTGAGCTCCAGCATGGAAAGCTCCTGCCAAGCCGCCGACAGCAAGAGGCTCTGATGGCACAGCGCAGGTCAGATACACCGTGAGAGGAAACACAGGAGAAAGATGCTCGTTGTGGACCGAAGACAGAGTGTCTTTGTAGTTTAGAATTAGTTTGACCTTTCCTTTTGTGAGTACAGTTCCTGTTTTTTTTCGGAGACATTGCTCTTGAAGGTTCTCCGCTTTGGTAATTGTCATTCAAGGATAACAAAGGAATCCCATTATCATATGGATTTTATGTTATAACACATTAAATGCTGATTTGAACTGCCAATTGGCATTTCTCCCATACCAAGACACAATCTTGCAAAAATAGGACTGAGTTGAAGACTTATAAGAGAAAACCAACGCCCACAAGTGTAGCTACTCGATTGTTCACGAGCTGACGGTGTAATGAATCAACTGAACCTGGTTCCGCCTCTCAAGTCTACAACAAACACAGATTGAGTGTGTTGTGTTCTTAGTTCTACTAGACCAGAGAATATTCGGTCAAAACAGATCCGTGATGGTTTTTGCCCTGATTGTTTTCTGTGAAGTCTGCTGGTAGTGGCGTAATGTGACGTCCTATGTGGAGAGGGTAACGCCCTGTTCTGTGTCTCCTCTGTCGGCGTTTCTCAATCAGCGTACTTGTGCGTCCTTTCCTCCACTTGTGTGTCCTTTCCTCTACTTGTGTCCTCGTGGACTCGTGAAACGTCATCAGTCTCAGCCCGGGTACATGTTCTAATTCAAAGTTCGCTTCTCGCAAAGCACGGTCAAAATGCCCGGATGTGACTTGATTCTCCCACTTTACCCAGGATGCATCAGAGGAGACTTGTGCGTACTCTGGCCATCATATATCCCACAATGCATTTCACCAGCAACCGGAAACTATAGCGGAGGAGAAAATAAAAAACTAACAGATGACTTTTTATAAATACTGTTGTTGAGTCACGGAATGTCATTTTAGTATGTTTTGTTTATTTGACTGTAATCTTTTTTTACAATGAATAATTAGAGTAAAATCAGGAGCAAGAACAGCTGATGTGGTGACGTCATCAAGTCAGCTGCTGTTTCAATCGCAGAAAGACCGTCCTCCCGTTGTCCCGTCCTCCCAGACTCCCAAGACCAGACTCCAAAAGAACACAAGTCGGAGAAAAACGCTGAATGTCTCCTCTGTGTCTTCGGTCTTGATTGTTTAATTCCCTGCACCTGCCCTCAGCCACTCTTGTCTCGTTAGTGTCTCATGCCGTATACCTGGATGACCTGCTCCTCCACCTGGAAGATAAAATGATTTATTTTCCGTAGTCGGAAAAGAAATCATTTTATCACTTACTTCCAGTCCAAATTTCAAGTGACTGGAAAAGCAGATGTTTTTGAGTCTACATTGAATTCAAACCGTGTTATTTAGTTGAACAATAAAAAGTAGGGAAAAAACAACATAAGAAATATGTATCACTTTAACTTCTCGGGACAGAGCTCACTCCCCCGTAATCCTCTCTATCTCCCTGAGTGTTGCTGTTGAACCCGAGCCAATTGAATAATACCTCTGCCCAGTCAACCGTGTGTGTGTGCGTGTGTGCGTGCATGCATGCGTGCATGTGTGTGTGTGTGTGTGTGCGTGTGTGTGTGGGTGTGTGTTTGGCTGTGTGTGTCTGGGTGTGTGTGGGTGTGTGTAACTGAACCCCGGATTTTAGTTCATTTGTGAATATTTGAGCAGAGCGAGTTTCCAGCACACACACACACACACACACACACACACCTACACACCTACACACACACACACACACACATACTGAGTGTTTCTCAACGTGCAGCCCTCTGAAGCTCTGTGCTGCCAGCTGAGTGCTCAGGCAGGAGGTCTGCAGCCTCCGCTGACCCCCTCGGCGACCCTTGGGAGTCTTTTTCAGAGAACCGAGGCTCGAGTGTGTAACATCGAGCACTGAGCGAGGTTTGATCTGCTGCTGCTCTCCTGCAGCAGTAAACACAGAAACACACCACCAGGGATCGACCGGTTATCAATAGTTCATCAGCTGCCGTGGACCTTAACCCTTCGACGCAGAGCTGCAGCCAAGCACTCTTTCTGATGGAACATCTTGTCCAAAAACATACATTTTATTGTGTTTTCTCAGCAATGCTTTAGTTGAATTGTTTCAATCTAAACTGTGTATTTTTTTAAACAATTATTTAAACTCTACTTGTGTTGTATGTTTTATGCATTTTTCTTTCAGCAGAAGTAGAGAAGTGAGATAAGTTGTCTGCTGCTGGCGGGATTTTAACCTCCCAGTGCGGTGCCAGTTTCTCTCAATGTATTTGTAACAAAATGTACAAACTTTGCACTCAAAATGTTGGTAAATAAGTAATCTGAGAAGTAATTTCATATACACCATAATCAAGTGAACCAGGAGGCGTTCATTTGTTTCTTTTTCACAAATCTCCACTGATAATATCAAGTGACTCAATGTTTCATCCCCATAATTAGGAACGTGACCATATATTTAAACATGGGGATTATCGAGTTACAAAATACATGGAGACTATGACGATCATCTACACCCACCAATTTATATTGACAGGCCAATAAATAATAATGGGAGTGGCCGTGCTTGGCTATTAAAGGTATAGATTGATATACACCCAGCTCCTCTGTATCATTGAAACGTGTTTTATCTCTTCTTCGTCCTTGGTGGACTTTCACTCTTTGACCGGTCCTGAAGACGTGAGTGTGGATTCTTTACTTTGGACAGAGCCAGATGTTTCCCCCGCTTCCAGTCTTCATGCTAAGCTACGCTAACCACATTCTGACGCCATCACTGTGTCCTACACAATTATAGGCAACTACCCTGCATATTTAACTATGTTTTGAGGAAAACGTGTATTCCCCCGGGTCACGGTTGCAGTTTTTAAACACATATTTGTTGTTGACTCAAGACTCAAGATGAATACTTGGGTAGATTTAGTCGAACACAATAGTTTGGCTTAAAATAAGTATGTTTGTTATTTTACTTAAGCTATGGACAATATAAGCAGTCTCCTGGGTGAAAGTCCTGTGTTTGTTGAACCCTGCCATCCACCCTGACCCCCTCCTGAGCACATTATGATGAGAAAAGTATTTTGTGATATGACAATAATAAATGTAATCCTGCAGAAAATACCGTTCCTTCCAAATGTAATTGACAACTCAGTGTTCTTATACGGGAACATCATGTTTAGAAGATCAGGCTGCAGCTTCACCCTTAACCCTCCTATTACCTTTGGGGTCAATTTGACCCCATTCAACATTTGAGGTCTCTAAAAAAACATAATTGGCATATTTATTTTAGCTTTATATTTCATGACATTTCCTAATTTATTGGGGACAACTGGGAAAACATTAAATTCACATAATGATGTTTTCAATTTCCTGAACAAAACTTATACGCATCGTGTTCTTTGGGGTCAATTTGACCCCGGGCTGTTTTTCACTGTGTAAAATATATAAGAAATATCATAAGATAAGATAAGATAAGATAGTCCTTTATTAGTCCCTCAGTGGGGAAATTGCAGGATTACAGTGGCATTGCTCACATGAGAATACAAAATGAATAATAATAGAAAGAAGTAATATAAATAAGCATTAAAAAAAAACCAGTAAAATATTAATGTACATATGAATAAAAAGTATATATGAACAAAAAGTACTTAACGTATTGCACATGGTGTTGTGTCATCATTGTTATTTATTTAAAGGGCTATTTAGGTCGTCAACAAACAAACAAAAAGTACCTAACACCTAAAATTTGGAAACAATATTAATTTTAATCATTTTCTGGAGGTTATATTACTGCTGTGCTCAAAAAGGGTAAAAGATGTTAGTAAATTTGAAGGTAACAGGAGGGTTAACTTGCTCTTGCTCACAAGTCGGGCAACAAGTGGAGTGTCGCTTTGAACAACGTGTTAAATGCATAATTTTTTTGTACATTCCTGCAAACCACCGCGATGTTGAATGAGGACAGTTTTTTATAATAATTATTGTATATGGCTTTGCATAAAGTTGTGGCAAAACACATCTGAATCATCAGGTCTAAATCAGTACGATCTCACATGTTGGTGACACAGGAGTAACCAAAGTCCAAACACACACTTTATGGCTGACAAGAGGGCTTTAACTCACTCCACTCATCACATAATCTGCACGCAAACACACATATAGGTCGACACATATAAGTCCACGAAGCCACGTACATAAATATGTGTGTGCATACTGTATGCACACTCTCTCTCTCTCACACACACAGGAGTGGACACACACACTCACACACATACACACACACACTCCAACTGGGTTGTTTTTCTAGGGGGTGTTTATGTAAAGGAAGTTGGATCCTGAAACTCTGTGCATACTTCACATTTATGAAGGTTGGAAACAGGCCGACTGCTGATATGATTACACCAAGAAGCAAGCCGGAAAAAGCTTTGACATTCTCATATGGAAGCCATTATCCTTTCTCTATTTATCTTCACCTTTTCTTCTACCCCCTCTCTCCTCATTCTCTGACTTTCTCACCACCCACCCCCCCTTTCTCCTAATTTCTCTTCTCTTTTCTGTCTTCTTAGTTTCTCACATGCTGTTTCTGTTTGTTTGCGTTGCAGGAGCTGCATGCATGCGTATCGCACGTCGTGTAGACACAAGCATCAGAAGTGGGGCGCACAAATACACACGCGGGGAAATGGTTTGATTAACGGCGAGTTGGCCTGACTTTCCTCTCCGGATCAGCCACAGTGTTAGGCATTAAAACCCCATAACTCACAAACATCCCACCAGATCCGTGTGTAGGTGTGTGTGTGTGTGTGTGTGTGTATGTGTATGGGGGGAAGGGGGGGATGTGTGGGCGGGTGTGTGCGTGCGTATGTGCGTATGTGTGTGTTTTCTCATAAGCCCCCACCGCCCATAAATCCACTCCCAAATGACATCAGAAGACTGAGGAATGAGAACACAGTAACTTGACTGACAGAGACCAGGACAAGAGAGGGGGATACATGCTGAGAGAGAGAGCGAGAGAGAGAGAGAGAGAGAGAGAGAGAGAGAGAGAGACTGTAATACACGCCCTGGATGCTGTAATAACACAATCATCTTGGGCTGAACAGAGTTGGTGTAGAAAGAAGACACACACACACACACAATCACACTGAAACTGAGAACCACCCTGCCTGACTCCGTTTCCAAACATTGCATCAAATTCCCAGAAATATGACAACAGAAACCTGAGAAGCCGGAGCGAGTCTGTTGCTGACCTCTGAGTCACCACTGAATGGGTTTCAAACTCATTTTAAACGGATAGTTAACAATCAGATGCAGATATTATCTAACAATACATGTGGTTGGTTTCGACATCTGTCTTGTTTTCATAGTTCTCGCCATCATTTCTTACACTTACAAGGGTGGAAACTAAATGTACTCACTAAGCTTTCCTTTTATTCTAGAGGGGAATGTTGTACTTTTGAATCTATTACATTTACTTCAGAGTATTTATTTTGTAGAAATGTGCATTGTATGTTCAATGAAACCACAAAGCTATAAAAAGGATAAACTAAGCTCTACCACAGCCAGTTCAGTTACATCATCAAAATGCTCCTTACACATTGAATATATTATATTATTGGATTATACATCCAATAATATGATATTGTAACATTGACAGAGCTTTTATTGCCTGCAATACGTTTTACTTTTTACTTAAAGTGCCTTATGCAAAGAACCCTTTATTTTACTTAATGCGTCTCTAATCAATATTATAGCGTTTATAGTTTAATTTCCTCTTTGCCTTAGTTTTCGACTTCTTTCGCTGTGTTCCCAGATATCAGCAATCAGCTCACTGAGTACAATGTCACGATGACAAAAACTACAATAAGATCAAATACAGAACATGTTATTTTAAGTAGTTGCAGCTGCTGGTTAACATAAATAGTAACAAGATAAATGCTGCAGTCGGTATGAAAAACAGATGTAAGTGTAATGTACATGGAAGAAAGACCTGAAGTCTCCGGAACAAAAAAGAAACATGCTGTGGCCGGTCCATCTCCCATAAATAGAAGAGACCCGGGTCTATTTCAGAAAACTTTCACAGTTGCAACACAATCGTTTGAGGTCTACCACATATCACCACCAGAGATACTGGGGGACAAAAAACAGAGAGGCAAAATAAAATAAAACTGGCAAAGGCAGAGGGGTCATACGCCTCCTGGACGTGTAGTCTCCCTGGAGTCTTCCATTGTTTCAGCCCTGCGGTCGCAGCCTCCGCGTTGGGTTCTGGTTCTGGTTGGGTTGCTTTACTTTACTCTATTGGAAACATTGGCATTGCAGCCTGAGAAGGTGGTTGAGTGACACGGGGAGGGGGGGGGGGGTCAGAGAAACGTCAGTTTGTTTGTTGCAGGGAAGAAAAAGAGCAGAGTGAAGGCACGTAATTCATTTTAGGAGAGAGTCTGCCGTTGCATTTAGTCCAGAGATCATCTGGTGTGAGGGCGGGTCTTGTGTCCACCCTGTGGTGTGATTGGTGGTTTGTTGTCCTTGTTGATGGATTGATGGAGGCTGCTCCCCCGTGGCTGGGTGAGGGGTTAATCCATCATTCACCTGTCCAGGTGCGTCGCAGACATTCACTACTCTCTTCTCAGCTCATCTAACTCCTCATCATCCTCCTGCATCGCCTGTCATCGTCTTCTCGCTACACCCCGTTTCCTTGTGCTTTGCGAAAAATATAACAGTGACAATAAATTCAAATATGTAGTCCTATATTAAAAAAAAGTATTTTTGCAAAAGTATTTGTACATTTCCCTCCAGAATTATTATTTTTTAACATGTCTACCACGGAGGAATAAAAGATAATTGCATTGTGGGCTTTACCACATTATAATCTGAACACTCCTCATCACTCTTGAATATCTTCTTCGCCTGCCTCCGGTAGCGGCCTCACGCTGCACACTGAGCAGCTGTGATTCCAGCGACCTCTCAGGTCTTTCACACGTCACCAGAACACCAGCAACATCTGCTGAAATTACATTTAATTTTGAGGTGATGGTCTGCACTGAAAATATGCTCATTAAAAAAACTACAAACTGAAGACACAATGAAAGTGGGAATGTTTTAAATTTACATAGTTCAGACTATAATCCTTAATTTAATACCGGGCACTGGCCCCATGAAGGAAGGAACAGAAGAACAAAGTGTTAGTGTGCGTTCTGTTCAAATCGTATGATGACATATAAAGTATTTTTTTCAATGTGTTTATGGTTTTTATTATCATCTGTCTTTCCGCCTGTGAATACATTCAGAGCTTTTTTTGTAAAACATAAAAAAATAAACTGTGCACATGCTGTACATGTGTTGTGGTTTGTAAGTAGCGGCGTGCTAGTACGACACGCCCCACCATGTTGGTACTGCAAAGGGTCTCGGACACTGGCCCATCACTTGACTTACACAACCGTTCAAAAGTTTGGGATCACTTAGAAATGTCTTTATTCTTCAAAGAAAAGCATGTTTTTTTAATCAAGAGAACATTAAATTATTAAGAAATGCACTCTATACATTATTAACATGGTAAATGACTATTCTAGCTTACAACAGCTGTTTAAAACAAATTAAATATCTACACGGTTGTATAAAGGTCCATCTCCAGTGTTCCAATGGCACATTGTGTTATCACCTTAGAAGCGGAGGGTTAGAATTTGAGAAAACCCTTTTGTTATGTTAGCACAGCTGAAAACAGTTATGCTAGTCAGAGAAGCTTTTCAACTGGCCTTCCTTTTGAGCTTGAAGTCTGAAGAACACAATTCATATTTTAAATAAAAATCATTATTTCTAACCTTGTCAATGTATTTACTATATTTTCTATTCATTTTGCAATTCATTGGATAAATAAAAGTGAGTTTTCATGGAAAACACAAAATTGTCTTGTTGGGTGACCCCAAACTTTTGAACGGTATATGGATAAAGAGGACAAGTGGAAGTGAGGGAGCTAAATAGTGAGGGACTAATGAGGGGATGGGCTGCAGGTGAGAAGGGCGTGAGGACCAGGTGAAGGTAATGAGGGACTAACGAGGTGATCAGAGGCAGGTGAAGGGAGTTGGACTGACGAGATGGGAAGCAGGATCTGGAATGACGTGATAGTTATTGAGACACGATGAAAAACAACTAATACAAAAAGGAAGGTGTGGCGATAAACTGTTACACACAGCGTATCGACCGGATCCCGTCGGGCAGCAGTATCGGCCACGTTGCCGTGAAGGATCAGTTGTTCGAGGTGTGTTGCGTTGGCCATTCTAGCATTTCTGAGCAGCACCTGTGATCGTCTCACCTCTCTCTCTGGGCGGATGCAGGTGCAGGCAACAATTTAGAATTCTTCCCATCGGGCATTTTAATTCTTCAGCGAACAAACACCATTTAATAAAACACACATTGGGTTTGCATGACTGTAGCTGAACTCGTCTTAGCAGCGTCACTGACATGTGGACATCAACTGTGAAAAACTAAAACCTCAGAAGACTTGCATTCTACTATATACACACAAAAACGCAAATACACAAAGACCCACAACATGTCTCCAGCCCTCTTTTACGGCCACCTCTTCCCTAATCCCCGTTCCCCTTCTCCTCCATCACCGCCTCACCCTTTTACCCCGTGCTTCCCTTCACTCCTTGTCCGGTTCAATTTATGTAGCAGATTAGCGTGCCATGCTGGTGGTGGTCCAAAGGAAAGCACCTATACCACACACATACACAAACGCACACTCAGACACACACTGTGAGGGTGCTGATCCCACTTTCTGTGAACCATGTGGAAGTCATTGCTGTGTAATCTGTTGTAATTGTGTTGTATTTGAGAGAGAGAGAAAGAGCTGGTCTGCATTACCTCCTTCATCACCACGAATGGGCGTATGTGTGTGTGTATGTGAATGTGTGTGTTGTAAAAAAATTTACCAAAGTAGGGTGAATAGTGAACATTAGTGTAAAGAGACGTTATTCAGACATTGTCACAGTTTATCTCTCGTACCTCTGAAACATTGAAATAAGGGACTTACTAACCTAAAGTGCCGGCAGTGCAATAAACGAGCGATGAGATCGAGATCTATCTCTACAGATATTTACATTAAGACCAGGACACACAATAAACCCACACATACACGCGTATAATTACACATAACGGACTGAGGGCCGCACACACTCTGAGCGTACATTTAGCGTGAATGTAACTGCACAGTCCTCACTGTGTCGTCTACCTGCAAACGAGCTGCAATGAGCCATCTATGCTGCGTGGTTCACATGATCATCCAGAGAAGCTTACATTAAAAGAGTGATACATTATGAGGCAAGAAATAAAAACAAAGTGACCAGTGAAGTTGGAATATGCATGTTTTCTAATTCCAGGGTGATTTATGACATTCGGAAAGAATTTCCATCATTGTTAAGACAAGCAGACATAAAACAGATCATTTTACTAGAAACTGGAGAAAACAAAAGAAAAAAAAGTGTTTTCTTCGAATGGGAGCCGTGATGTTCTGATACTTCCACCATGATCACCAAGCTTTTCATTTAATGGTGAAAACCATCTCTACATGAATTTAAAGGATAGGTGCACATGTCCCTTTGTCTTGAAACAATACTGACACGACAATACCTCCAAAGAATTCCCTTTCTAAAGCAATTTAAATATGAGTGAGCCATAGTCCTTGTTCTGAGTATAAATGCTTTGTGAAGTTTATCTGAAGCTAATCTGAGGCTTCGGCGGTTACAGTTAGACTAAACATGAGGGTATCATCGGAGGTTGCAGCCTTTTTATCGAATGAAATGATTTCTTTGTGCTGCAACAGGCGACGTTCCCTCGCTGAGCAACAGCACAGGGAAAGAGAGAGAGAGAGAGCAGGAATGTGGAGGGGAAAAAAGGCTGGAACCCCAACTGAACTTTACACTTAATTTAGCATGGAACAAGAACTGATGATTTACTTGAAGGGAGCAAAAGCATTGTATTTCCTTTTCCAAACAAAACGTTTTAGAATAATTTGAAAGCGATCTTGATTACATAAACATCACACACACACACACACGCACACACACACACACACACACACACACACACACACACACAGCGAAGTAAAGTGAGGCAAAAGGCGACAACAGTCCTGACTGCTGTCAGGGAGAAGATCAAAAGCCAAACTCAAAGTAAACCACATGCATGTCATGCACAGAGCAACGAGTATATAGAGAAGTCAGGTCCGGTGGCTGTTTTGCAGATGAAGAAAAGCAAAAAGTTTGTCAGCCAGCTGTCGGCTTCATCCTCACTGGTCTGAGATCAGCCCTCCTGGGTGTGTCCAGAGTGGAGCCTCCCGGAGCATCACTCACAGCCCTGCTCACCGGTCAGCCTCTGCCAATGCTGCAGTGATCGATGCACTGAGTTCCTGGCTGCACACTCACCTTCATCCATCCTCAGGAGAGAGCATGAATCGAGAGAACAGAAAGAAAGATGTAAGCATCGAGAGAGAAGCAGAGCCAGGGAGAAGATAGTCAGGAAAAAAAAACATCTCTCAACGCCTGCAGAGTGAGATAAATAGGAAGGGCCGTCTGATACATGAGTTGATGAATGATGGAGCTCACACCTCCCCCCACAGCCTCCCATCGCCCTCCTCTTCTACACCCATCCTCACTTCCCCTGCTAATTTATTTACTTGAATAGTGCAGCGTGGGACCAGGGAGGAGAGGTGATGGATGGAGCGGAAAGTCATACAGGGCCGGGGCAGCGTTTGGACTGTGTGTGTGTGTGTGTGTGTGTGTGTGTGTGTGTGTGTGTGTGTATGTGTGTGTTGTTCTTCTATTAATGTGATAACCAGTTTCAGAACCTTTCAACTTACAGCATTTATGCATTTAGTGAAACTGTGGTCAGTCCACGCTTCTTCCAGCCGGTCAGGTTCTGATTTAGTAAATTGGAGTTAATAAGTTAATAATTAGAGTTTTTTTTTATTAAAGCCAATAATGGCAATTTATTTATTTGTTCATGTACAGATATAGAACAGCTTTTTTTTATTTATTTTTTTATTTGTATTTTATTAGTGTTCAAAATCTCACATGAAATTTTTTCAAGACGTAAAAAATAACAACAAAAATAAACACATATGCAAATAAAGAAACAAAAACAATACCATAGTGACAAAACTATAAATAAATAAAGCAGGGAGAAATCATTTAACATAGAGTAAAGAAATACAGTCAGGCCATTTATCTGTGACATAGTTGCACCACTTTTAGGAGCCAAATGTTAAAGACAGTGTGGAAGAGCTTCAAGATTGCGTTCCTCAAATGCATCCAAATAAAAGCTCGCACCGCACTGACGTCAGTGGGAAAGAACAGCGTGGGCTTTTTTCTGGTGTATTTACTTTTTTCTTTTCATGCCTTGACTTGATTTGTGAATCTCTGCAAATTCTCTGAACAATTAGTTTGTTGTTCACAACAGATTTCAATGTGTCATTCCGTGAAAACAAACTGCACATGTCGTCACATGCAAAAGGAGTTATTGATCACAACGTAGAGAGAGAGAGTTTTACAGTTTTGTCTTGTGATGACAATGGGTTTAAACAATCCTCTGCTCAAGATAAATAAACATGCCTCTGTTGTCCCGGTAATGTGAGAAATAATCGGATTAATAAATGGTCCTGGTTCTTATATACAGTATCGACACCACCTGGAACCCTGCAGCCTGATGCACTCACACACGTACGCCGTGGTCATCATGGTCATCGTGGTCATGCTGGCCACACGCCAACTCTGCCTTCTTACTCAAAGGAGTGTGTGTGTGTGTGTGTGTGTGTTTGTGTGTGTGTGTGTGTGTGTGTGTGTGTGTAACTTTAGTTCACTCGATCTAAATGCAACTTTATTCACTCAATGTCCTCCCTCATTCCTTTAACAGGACAATGGATTCTTTCCATCAAGTCCTCCGAAATTAATGAAATGTGTTTTTGCTGTAGAACGACGTGAAAGGATTGTATGATCTGACGCTCGGTTCAGACGCATCACGGTTGAGGTGTGGGAAAGGTCATGATTTGGAGTTAATAGAAGTTCATTTTAGAAGGACTGCAGTCGGGGTTAAAGAAAAGCGATATTGGAAATGGGAAATGAACAGCGGTCGTCTGCGGTGAAGTCCGATGTTTTATTGAACCACGGCAACCAACGTCACCTTCCGTCCGTCCGTCCGTCAGTTATTCGTCTAAATCAGACAAAACTGAGCCGATTCTTATGAAACTTGGTGGGATGATTGGTCATGACCCAAGGAACAATCGATTAGTTTTTGGGAGTGATTGGGTCAAAGGTCAAGGTCAAGGTCACGAAAAGGTGAAAAATGTAAATTTGTGATATCTCGGTTAATTGGCATCCGATTTGCGAGAAACTAGTGCCAAATTGTTCATAATTCAATCTTGTGATATGCGAAGGTATGCGCTCTACCGAGTGCCCATTCTAGTTCTTATATGTTTTACATAATGAAAAACAGACTGGGGTCAAATTGACCCCAAAGAACCCCAAAGTGTACAGCTTGTGTTCAGGACATCATCATGTGAATTCTGATGTTTCCCCAGTTGTCCCCAATAAATTAGGAAAATCCTGAAATATGAAGCAAAAAAAATTATGTTAATCATTTTTTAGAGACGTTAAAAATGTAATGGGGTCAAATTAACCCCAAAGGTAACAGGAGGTTTAACAGACTTCTAGAGACAAAATAATACTATTTTTGAAGAAGTTTTATTGGGAGTGAAGTCCTCTGAACTAGAATCCAGGGCGGGTGTGTTGTGTGTTGCTTGGAGACATGAAAGCGTCTCATCCTCTCTTCCCGGCTTCCTCCGAACAGATTTGACGTATAAGCGAGTTCCGTCTTAATTTGTGAATTGCTCGGAACTTTGCACTGACTGGTTTATTTACAAAGCATTCAGAGTGTGTGTGTGTGGGGTGTGTGTGTGTGTGTGTGTGTGTGATTTTCTTTGCTTGTGTATAAATGTTTACATGGCCCAGGAATGTTCTGCAATGTGATCTACTCGCCAGAGAGTGCCAACAGCCACACACAAACACACACACACACACACACACACACACACACACACACACTCACGCACATAGTCACGCACGCGCACGTGCACACACACACACACATTACAGCTACGATGAACATTACTGGTTGGGTGTGCTGCTTATACGGTTGGTTAGCTCAGTTTATTCAGTGCCTTCCTCTTCCATCCACAACTGAACACACAGCACAGACATGTCCCGGAGAAATGTATTGTCATTTTACACACAGATACACTCACGTATACACACACACTCACACACACACGCACACAATGTGTCATTATCGTGATGTTAATCGTGAAGGCCAAATAATGAATCAGTGTTTGGGTATGTTGAATTGACCTCCTATAAAACGGATTATGCAGAGCTACAGAGGCACCACTTGATCCCAAACCTTCACCCCATCCACCCACGCATGCACACTCACACACACACACACACACACACACACACACACACACACACACACACACACACACGCACAGGATTGTGGGCCAGGGGTGAGCATGGCTGTTCTGTTTGACAACTAATGAAGCAGGTCTCAAAGACAAGATAGCATTTCCTGCCATTTCCACTCTGAACAAACACACACACACACACACACACACACACGCACACAGGCACACTGCCATCCATGACTCTGAATAACAATCACAACAAATAAAAGTGCCTGTGAGGGGGAAACTTTCCTCATTGTCTGTTTTAATTTGAGTCTTATTTAACGAGTTGAAAATCAAACGTCGGATAAGGGGGTGGGCGGCGGCGGGCGAGGCGGCGCGCAGAGACGACACAAGACGCTGAGAGGGGGAGAAGAAAAAAGAAAACGACAGAGAGACATCAGACTCCATCAGTCTGAAAATAGAGCAGCTTTTTGTTTCATCCGACACGGAGAGGTGTCGATAATTAGGCTCTGTCAGGTAGAACGGGGCTGTGTGTGTTCATGTGTGTGTGTGTGTGTGTGTGTGTGTGTGTGTGTGTGTGTGTGTGTGTGTGTGCGTGCGTGCGTGTGTGTGCGTGTGCAGAGTCTTCCTGACAGTATGTGCTGAGAGCACTGTAAATGCATGGGTAATGGTTGTCAGTGTGTGACAGCTATAAATGGCCCTTTGGTTCTCTTCTCAACACCACATTGACACTCATACACCCGCTCTCTCTCTTTTCTCACACACACACACACACACACACACACACATCAGCACCTATACTGCTAAGTTAGAGCAAAGGATCTTCATTTTCATGTTCATCGCCTTAATTATCATCAGAACCAACACTCGCCTGCCTCCCCACTCCAGGGAGTAACGCTGAGAACGAGGATGATGGAGGTTCCCATGCAGCTTGTTAACATCAGGAACCCGTAAATACAAAAGAATGCGTGAACCGACTTGACTGGCAAATTATTGAAAATTATATATTTATTGTAACATAGGGGGAGTTTTATTTCAAAG
Organism: Liparis tanakae; assembly: GCA_036178185.1. Classification (NCBI taxonomy): domain Eukaryota; kingdom Metazoa; phylum Chordata; class Actinopteri; order Perciformes; family Liparidae; genus Liparis; species Liparis tanakae. The sequence goes on along the minus strand of CM070088.1, from coordinate 7,098,879 downwards.
AGGCATTAGAGTAGATCGCTATTATTTCAAAAACAACATTTCGAGAAAAATGTGGAAAATCATCTTCATTAAAAACTCATTATGATCTAAATTATGCATGGGGTTGTAATATAAACGGCAAAAGATGTTGCTTGGCACCAAAAATTTGAAGTGGATGTTCGAAGAGCAGATCGATGGGAGAGAGTCAAAAAAATCAATTCTAAAAAAATACAAGTGAAACAGAGGTTAAATGAACACTGGTGAAATAAATAAAGAATAAGTACTAAAAACAATAACTTAAAGTGGGAGAAAAAACCAAGGGCTAAACCAGCAAGCTGCCACCCACTCTCCAACTACCACGGTAAGAGTTAGAGTTAGAAAGATAAAAAAAATAAGATATCCTTCACATCTTGGGAGGCTGCAACGAAATGCAACGATTCAATGATGTGTGTGATCAATTAGGTATTATTGTTACATCCTCAACATAACTATATTCACATGAATGTAGTAGAACTTCAGTTAATCCCATTTCATTCAGGTAAAGTTACAAAAATAAGTTTAAAACGTGTCTCTATCAAACTTTATTGATCTGCAGTACTAAAAAAGATTTCCCCATTGTCTAATTGTAAAAGGGAATGAGAGTAAAGCTAATTATAATTTATATCAGAAGAGACTTCGACATTTCATGGTAAGTAACACCCAGCCATGACTTGTGTTGTGTTGGTAACTACGTGGTAAGTGATGACCGACATGGTCATCCGAAAAAAATCTTAAAGGGTTAAAGTTAAAGAGCCCTTTAAAAGAAAAAGTCTTGGCTACTAAAATAGTTTTTTACACCATCCATCACTCACTGTGTGTGTTGCTCACAGTCAGCGAGGTCACAGTTCAGACAGCTGGATATTAACGTTACAACTAATGGACTCATCTGTTTATTCATAAAGGTTTCCTCTCTCTTTTTTTTCTCTGTGGGAGCAAGTGCAGTGTGTGTGTGTGTGTGTGTGTGTGTGTGTGTGTGTGTGTGTGTGTGTGTGTGTGTGTGTGAGGGGGGGGGGGGGTGCACATGCAAAGAGGACCGTTTTTAGCGGTTTCACGTTGCGTCTCCTGGGACGCTGTGGTGACTCTACCCAGAGTGCTTTGCTGCACAGGCAGGTCTGTGTGGAAGTGAGCTGGTAGTTTTATTACATTACTGTCAGGCACAGAGACCCACTGTAGCCCAGCGTCAGGACGCACGCTCATCCACCGCCAGCTAGATGTGTGTATAGTGTGTTGTTTTGTGTGCGTGTATTTGTGTGTGTCCATACCTGCATATAAAGTGTGTTTGCATACGTGTGTTTTCGTATGTACCACTTAAAATACTTATTATTCTATTATTTATGTTTCAGTGTAGCTGATTGAATGCGGTCACATGTGTGTGCGTCTTGATAAACAGGAAGGAGAGTGTGTGTGGAGGAGCGCGATGTGTGTTGTGTGTGACGTGTGTCTACGTCTGATGTCTAAATCATCAACAGGCCACAGGTGCCATCAAACACCTGCTGTTGACAGCAAGAGGTGCTCATGGGAACTGCGGTGCAGATAGAAGAGCATGGACAGTCCTCCTGACAGCTGGCCAATCATCGCCGCTGAAAACCTTTCCCACGATGACCTCACCAGACCTCAATCATTGACTGAACTATCGGACTGCTCCTGGAAAGGTTCAACGAAATGGCTCTTTTTAAATCGGATTATTATTAAAGTGGAAGTTCATGATTGTGAATCTGAAACATGTTGAAATTCAATAATTGTATATATATGTGTTGTTTATTACTATACTTTTAATTTGGGGGATTTAGGAACATGTTGAAATTCAATAATTGATATATATATATATATATATATATATATATATATATGTTGTTTATTATTATACTTTTAATCTTGGGAATTTTTCAGAAGGCAAGCTCATATTTGTTTTAACACTTGGGGTGTAAGCATATGTAGGTTAAATTGTACATTTATCTTTTAAGTGTATAATCAGCATTTAAACATAGGTTTCCAACTCTCACTGAAACCGGGTAAATAAACCTGCTGCGTGTTTCCTCCGGTTATTCCACGAGGTCGGTCGTACGCTCTGATGTACCAGCTGTGATTTTCCAGTTTGGCTTTAATAATATCTGCAGACACAATACTGCCTGGTAACTAACAGAGTTCTGAAATCATGTATTCCCTTTTGGGAGTACCAGTAAAACCTGTTGATGGTGTTATTCTAACACCTCCGAAGGCCAGATTCAAGCCGGGAAATAGCCATTTTTACACCTTGATTACACATGTAAGTGGTGTCAGTGTTGTAGTGGTTCCCAACCTTTTTGGTTTATGATGCTTAGAAAATATATATTTGAAATAAAAAAAGATAAAGATGAACAATTTGCATTTACTTTCAGGAACTTACACAACATGTGATTATTACATTTAACCCGTTCTAAAGAAACGGGGCTTGTGTGAAGAACAACTTGCTCATCAACACTTAGGGACGTACAGATCGCAGCAGCTGAGCATCGAACCAACGAGCTGGTGGGGAGGAGGAGCCGCTCTCCTCCCTGACCCCAAGACGGCCCCTAAACATGGCAATGTCTGTACTTTAATACACTCATTGGTGTTATCTATTAACTCACAAGAAGAAAAGCGAAGGAACACTATAAGAGAACAAAATCAAAAAATGAGGAAGTTCTTCTGCCGCAAAAATAATAATATTTGTAATATTAAGTATGAGAAGAAAGGTTTGAAAAGCAGGTGAATTGAATTACTGTTATGTTGGTAGCAATATATATAGCTAAATATAACATTATGAGTATGTGCTTTGATACATATGTTGTTTTATATTAGTGAAATGGGTTTACTGGACGTAAAGCCTATAAATAGAATTAATTGAAATATTAAATGATCAAAGGCTTAAAAGCTCAAAAATAATTATGGATTAACTAACCCCTGTCCGATTTGACCTTTTTGTAAAAGAAAAAAAAATTTAAGTTGTTTAAATGTGTGGAATTTAAAATGCCATTAGAAGATAAAAACCATGAACCAAAATACAATATCTTTTTTTTTTTTTAAACACAAATGTTGAGAAAATATATTTTGTAACTATTTTAATTTCTGTGGCTTTGCTCCAAAACGGAAAATAATATATCCGTGGAAGGGGCCTGTTTCCCAGGGCAACAGTTGGCCGCTCTGAGAGGCAGATGAGCAGACGTGAGATATGTTGACGAGTCGTCTAACGCTGTTCAACCCGCCAGGAACGCAGGAAAGTGGCCTCAATGGTTTATCACCATCTATTCTTACAACGAGCTGCTCCCCGTGTTCTTATCATCAGCTGCTGCTGTTGTTGTGTGCATCAACAGAAACACATTCACGTCTAAGTTTCCTCAAACAGTTCCCAGACACACAAAGATATACGTCTGTGAAATGGACTGACGTTTACAAGCCCACTCCTCGGGCCGCAAATAGCCTCGCTGCTGCTCGGAGATGGAATAGTCGGCTTCCCTCTGTGGTGTGAGCCGTTTGGGAGTGTTGCTAATGTGGGATGACAGGTAAACTTGTGAGGCCGGCCCTCCGTACCAGCGGCCACTGCTGAGACGCTGTGTGAGTGTGTGTGTGAGTGTGTGTGTGTGTGTGATTGGGCGCTGTGGGGGAGTAGCCATCAGTGTGTCCAGGCAGTAATCAGGTCGTAAACTCCATCAGGTTTTGTTTTCTCTGGAAGACTTTGGAGGGACCGAGGGGAAGGACTAAGGTGGGCGAGAAGGAAGGAGGCAGTAAAACTCTGGTTAGCTCTGTCAGCTCTCCGTCAATCACCAGCGAGGCGGAGGGGACCGGGCGGAGCCAGGGGAATTAGGAGAACATAAAACATGCAAGGAAAAGAGGGGGGGGGGGGGGAGTCAGACAGGTTGGCAGAGAGCAAGCGAGCAGCAGGACAGAAACAATATATGGCTTTTTTTGTGGTTTAAAAAGTATTTTCAAAAAATGTTTTATAGAATTTTACAGCCTTCTGTGGCGGCAGATGGTTGGAGTTTGACACGTGTGACAATAAATAAGAATTATTAGACTGGAGTCTGGTGGGGGGCTTCTGTCCGGCAGTCGCAGCCCTGCATAATCTCAGTCATCACTTGTCTCTAGTTTGTCAGTAGCAGCCGACACATGTGGTGCACTAAATGCACACACAAACACACATACACACACACACACACACACACACACACACTCTGCAGACTTCAGAGGTCATCCTGGGGGGGCTTTTGAAGCGAAAGAGGGGGCTGATGATAGGTCGAGGTTATATTTGTGTGTGTGTGTGTGTGTGTGTTTGTGTGTGTGTGTGTGATGACAACGACGATGATGATGATGATCATGATGATACGGAGTAAATGGTCATATCTGTCAGGTTAGGTGGTGTTCACAGCAACTGTTGTGATGAAAACACCATCGCATTTTTGTGAGAGAGACACTGGATATTATTACACACACACACACACACACACACACACACACACACACACACAGGATAACCTACACCTGGTCAAATACGCAGCAGGGTTTTCTAATCTTCCGCTATCAGAAACAAGATCCAGCTGTTTTCTTGTGTGTGTGTGTGTGTGTGTGTGTGTGTGTGTGTGTGTGTGTGTGTGTGTGTGTGTGTGTGCGTGTGTGCGTGTGTATATGTGTGTGTGTGTGTCCTTGCTGGAGGACTAATTGTAACTGGACCCGGTCCCGAAGCTTTTCAGAGCTTCCTGTTGTGACTCCTTTCGGGGGTCAAACACTCGTCTCCCACCCAGTAGCCCAAACAACAGAACCGTGTGTGTCTCATATCAATATCCAATCAGACTGAAACTAAAGGTTTGTTACATCTAAATGTACAAACTAAATGTATGTTACGTCTCCCGGTCTGATCGCTGCAAGCCAATGAAACCTTTCTAGAAGGGAAATCAAAATTAGGACATTGACCAGGTTAATAGGCCTTATTTTTTTAAGTAGTAAAAGCAGAGGTGTGGATAATGACATGATGAGTGGCTGAACTGCTTTTAGCTGCTTCAGGTTTGAGGTCCTGCTGTCGTTCATGCACACATTTAAACACAAATAAAAACCAACTATTAAATACCAGTTGAGTAAGAAAGGCCGCTTTTTCTCTTCGACTTGCTCTCTGAATCGGCAAAAGAAATCACTTAACTTTGTCTTTCAAAACATACTTTATAATAAAAAAAAATGTGTTTTACAAATGGTCTTTAAGTAGATGTTACTACGGCCTTCCAGTGTAATTACTGTATATCAGTTTCTCCGAATCAATACAATGATCATTTATTTCCTCTGTCATGAGCATCCGCAGGCGGTCAGCAGGTCAGTGGCAGCTCACAATCTGATTGGTTCACACTCCACTGGCCAAGGAACAACTGATGTGTTGCTAATCTGGGATCTGCACTTTCTATTAGTTTTCTTTAGTTTTTTTGCCATTAAACTAACAGACAGGGACCAACCAATTAAAATGCAATTGTTTCAGTTTAAAGAGATAAATAAGATTTGTTTTAAACTTGCATGTATTTTCAACCAAAATGTATTGTTGTTTGGGGTACAGAATGTACAGGGTTGAGTCTTAACCCTGTTTGCAGATGCAAAGAACACAGAGTATTTACTGAATGGTTGGAGTCCATCTTCACAAATGTATTTACTGATTATTAGAGGAACTAATAAACATTTAGAAACATTCACATTTCAGCTTTCATGTCTAACAGGCTGTGATTAATTCTCTATCAGAGACATTTGAAAAGCAATTAAGTGCATTAAGTTTTTACCTAAATACATTTTCACATCTCCAGGTCCCCCACCACCTCCTCTTTATAGCATACATTCATGCATAAACAAATGTACACACACACACACACACACACACACACACACACACACACACATATCCCCCCTCATGATATCTGATGTGATGTTTGAAGCTGTGAAGATCGTCAGGATGTTTTTTTGCCGGAAAGCCCATGGGCCTCATTTAAGAACAGAGAGGTGCTTTCACATGTTAAACAAGGTGTGTGTGTGGGTGTGGGTGTGTGTGTGTGTGTGTGGGGGGGGCGTGTGTGTGTGTGTGTGTGCGTGTGTGTGTGTGTGTGTGTGTGTGTGTGTGTGAGAGAGACACTTGGCATCAACAGTTTAAAAAAATAATTAAAGTGTATAGAGTTCAGTATCAGGGTTGTGTATAGTGGTAATGTGTTTTTGACATAATGGTGAAGACGTATAATGAAGACAAACATGAGGGAAAAGCAGAGCATATCATTTGAAATATAATAGGAGAAGAGTTAATGTATCTCACAGATCTAAAGAAGTTAGGGAGCACTAATTCAAATTGCTTCCATGGCCCAGAAGCACCTATTAATTCCCAGAATTCAATTAATTTGATAACAGAAATCATGTGAATGTCAGTCACCTTAACCAACCTACCATGTATAACTTCAAATATAATCATTAATCACACAAGAACCAGCCTTTTCGGAAGGTACACACAAAGTAGTTGAGTTATATCATTACATTTGTGTTATAAATTAAACGTAATGTTGTACTTTGGATGGAACTATTGACAAAAAAAAGGAATAACTGTTAAAAATATAGAAACTATATAGTAAATAAAGGTTGACATTTCATATTTGTAGAAAACTAACTTCAGGTTAGATCTGACCAACTGAACATGTCCAATAACTTTGGCACAATGTTCAACATCAAAGTAAAATAGTTTGAGGGATTGAAGTTCTGAGTCTATATTAGCTTGCACTGGTTTAGACATGAAACACTCACAAATACACACACACACACACACAGGGAGACACACAGTGTCTAGACCATTCAGCTGCAATGAGACCCTAAATCTCCACTTTGCATTAGTTAGTCTGCTCACGAAAATTATGGTATAATTAGCCTAATTTGTTGAATTCTGCGTGTCCCCATCTGTAAATCCCAATGACACCCACCCACACACACACACACACACACACACACACACACACGCTCTCCCCCTTCCTCTCTCTGATCATTAGAGTACACCTCACTCACGGGTGGCAGCTCTGCCATTTCACAGTGTTGTAGTTGTGGTTAGTTTAGTTGAGGTTAAGTCAACAATGTAAATTACTACAGTATGTAGTGGTAGCATGATCACTCTGAGTGTGTGTGTGTGTGTGTGTGTGTGTGTGTGTGTGTGTGTGTGTGTGTGTGTGTGTGTGTGTGTGTGTGTGTGTGTGTGTGTGTGGGGGGGGGTTGTCACAGTGCCCTGCATCAGCAGCAGCCCCTGCTCTAATTGAGCAGCAGTTGTGTGTAATGGCTGTGATATGTATCAGCACAGCTAGATCAGGAATGATAACGATCCGGGTTGCCAGGTTGGCTCTCGTGTTTACAGGACATGGTCTTATCTCCTGAGCCTCTGCAATTATTGTGAAGCCATGTAATGAGTGACAATAACCACTTAATAGAGCAACAGAAGGGGAGTTGTGTTTGTTGGTTCATTCTCACAGTACTGAAAGTCTATTATTTGTTTTACTCTGTTTAGAGAGCCTGACAATTACATGTTTATGTGGTATTACTGCGAGAAGTAGATCAGGTTTGATTATTTTCGGAGGTGAAATGGATGAAGTTTATTAGCTGTATTGCATCGTCCTTTTTTATCCGTTGTCACAGTAAAAAACGAGAAGGGTTTGCAGACGAGACGAGAATGAAATAACTTTAAATATTCTTCATGTTATGCAGTGCAACAGTGCTGCTGTAGCATGTTTACATGGTGATCGAAGATTCTTTCAATCTTCTGATCAAACTCGTCAAAAAAAGCCCCGCTGGGCCAATAACGAATGTTTGGCTCCCTTTGGGTGACGTGGATATAGACTTTCTTCATTCATACCTCACCGAAGATCATAAAACACGCCGGTCTCAGCAGTTTTAATCCTTTGACCTGTTTTCTCCCAGTTTACTGCAAACATACCACATGCACGCAGACACATGGAGGTTTAAACGCTGCGCACTAATGGTTTCCATAAAGTGTTCATCAGTCTGTGGCCTGGAGGGAATGATTGGTAAGTCATACTGTTGAACTTGGATCACGGCTCGGGGCTAAGATCAGCTCCTGGGCGAAGCACATAGGGGCAGCTGCAGCCACTCATTTGTGGCCACCCAGGACAAGCTAGTGTGTTAGCGTGTGTGTGTGCGTTTGTGTGTGTGTTACTAAGTGAAAGGCATGGCAGCTGCAGAGGTCTATTCATAGTGCACTGATATCTCTGATGAAGACTGATGTCTCTTTCCTCTTCTGTAAACCTGCCATCCCTCCATCACCAGGACGTATTTGTGTCAGCTCCACCGTCATCGTTCTTTTACAGTACAACTTCAGTAACCATCCCATCATCTTAACACACCAGTGAGGAAAGGAGAGGCCATTGGTAGTAGAACAGGTTTTTTTCCAATATTATTGAATTGAATTGAATTGAATTAGATTTATTGTCATTGCTAGAGTATATATATTATTATATAATATTATTACTGTAGGTGAAAGATACATTGAGATAGATATCACGATCCAGGATTACACACAGAGACGAGGTCGTTTGACCAGAAATCAACATCAAAATGTCCAATAGCTATATACTATCCATCACAGTATGGCCAATGTGCGCAAGATAATATAAATTAGCTTGGATTCGTTCAGCTGGACAACAGAATTTATGAAAAAAATAATGGAATATTATATCATCGCAATACAATTCAACAGAAAGCCATTTAACAGTAATATATAATTAAAGCCCTTTCATGGATTCCTGAAATCAAAGGATACGTAACAGACAAATAATCTCACCAGCCACAATCTTCTCTCCGGTTATGTGTGTTATCCATCGAGGAAGATTGACACCTCCCGAAACTTGAGAAAGTACCACTCTCCCATCTGTCACCCTGCATGCTTCTGATGGCCCTCCTGGGAAATTTGACCTTGAAAAGGGAGCGGCCTCTCTGGACACTGCCCTACCATTAGTTGGGATATTGCAGAACTGGACACTCGTTTATTCTGCCGGTTACAACCGGTTGCATCAGGAATCTGTTCTCTAAACACACAACATCCATCAAGCCATCAATCCATCCATCTATATATCTATCCATCTATATATCTATATATCCATCTATCCATTTATATATATCTTATATCTATATATCCATCTATCCATATATCTATCTATCCATCTGTCCATATATCCATCTATCTATCCATATATCTACTGTATTTATCCATCTATCCATCCATCTAACCACCTATATATCCATATATATATATATATATATATATATATATATATATATATATATATATATATATATATATACACAGTATATACATATACACAGTATATACATATATGTATGCATATATCTATCCATTTATATATCCATCTATCCATCCATATATCCATCTATCCATCCATCCATCCGTCGCTCCATCTATCCATTTATCTATCTATCCATCCATATACACATATATCCATATATCTATCTATCCATATAGCCATCTTTCTATCTATCCATAGGAGTACACATGCCTGTCACCCTTGCTCATCTTCCTACAGCCTCATTCATCCTCCCTCTGGTCTATAGGTCCAACATTTCCAACACACTCGTTAGCACCAAGACACCTTCACTCACAAAAACACACGTACACACACACACACACACACATACACACACACAAACAAGCCACAACTTGCCCAGCAGATACACATTTAACCATGATGCCTCAGGGGACAGCCAGAAGGTAGCCGGAGGGGAGGAAACCAAGAGCGAAAGAGATGGAGGGAAGAAAGAACAGTGCAAACATCTAAGGTCACATTCTTCCTGCTGCAGCTGGCTTCCCTCTTTGATTAAAAGGGATTCGAGTGTTTTAACAATGATCAGTGTTAAGTACGATTCTCCTCGCTCGGTGCATTTGTGCATCCACTCATGCATACCCACATACAGGATCTTCATAAGTCTGACAGACGTCGTTTTGTTCACGTAAGCCACATTCTTCCATATTTGGGCATCGCTCCCATTTCCTTCCATGAATATGTATGCAGTGGATGGAATCTAACATAAGCAGAGCTCCTGACACACACACAAACACACACACACACACACACACACACACGCTTGAATGCCACCGAGTGTTAAGAGATTTACAACAACACTTGTGTGTCGCTGAAAAAACAGAATCTATTTAAATCTATTTCAATTAACTTCTCAACACTTTTTCATTACTTTACACTGCATGTTGAGTGACAGTAGGCAACTTATCCAAAAGTAAATTTAGCTTATATTCATCAAAAAATGGATGGATGGATGATTTTTAAAACAAGGTACGTCATACTTGGTCAATCAAAACAGTGGAATATGTTTTTTTAACTGTTGTGTAAGTTTAAATAAAATACACAAACTTGCCATTACAAGTTCTCAGTTGTTCCTCGTTGAAATAATGTGTATTGTTTAAACATTCAGAATACAGTAGCTAAAGTGTTCGGCTGTAACACTGGCTTTATTTGATCTGCTGGAAGGACGAAAGGGAACGTATCTCTCTCCTCATTTACATGTTTGCAAAATATATTTTGTTGTGGTTGTATCGGCCGATCGATCGGAATCAAATCTGACTTGAGTAACAATTGTAATGTCTAATTTGGTTTCAGACAAAATGCAAAGAAAATGTTAGAAACCGCACAAAAACAGTCAACATGAGGCAGCAAGCGAACCCAAAAGGACAAGAATTCTTTCTGCTTGAGCCCGAACTATAAATGTTTATCCCGACGAATCACGTCTCCAATTCATGAACTTATGGAGATAAGAAGGCCTTGATGTGAAGAGACTCCGGGATCCTGTGCCTGTTGACTTTGGCAAAAATTGTATTCATCTTGACAAGAACCATGTTTTTATTCTTTAAACAAATTAATATGCCATTCCCTATGTTCAAGATATATTATCCTTTCAAATCGCTGCTTGACTTTATCCTCATTCAACTCAGTTTTCCACGGATGACTTGAGGCTTCACAGCCGTGTGGCAGACGTCCTTTTCGATTCAGGAGACAAGCAGAGTGAGGAAAAAGTTGGAAACACCTCTGACACGTTAACACACTTGGAGGTGAGTTAAGTAACCACGGTGATTAGCGCCATAGCAATTTCCTCACTTCCCCTCTGCACAGCATCTCCCACACTCGCACACATAGATGAGTAACATGCATGTTACACACACACGTATTCACTCTGTGATGCTGTAATATGTGACTGTGACAGAGCGTCATTACAGGGAGACAAAGACAACTATTTTTGTTCTATGAAAACAAAAACAGATTCAACACTTTGTTGCAGTCTGTTTGGAGACAAAGTATAAACAAGCAGTATAATTATGGGCTTATTTGAGACAAACAACCGGTGTCTTTGTGTGTGTGTGTGTGTGTGTGTGTGTGTGTGTGTGTGTGTGTGTGTGTGTGTGTGTGTGTGTGTGTGTGTGTGTGTGTGTGTGTGTGCAAACACGACTAGTTCTCTATCAGGGATGAGATGAGAAGTAAAGGATGAAAGATACTCAGTCTTACTTTGGCAGATGACAAATAAATGACAACACACACACACACACACACCGATACACACATGAACTCATAAATATACAAAAACACACACACACACAAGCAAGCACGCAAACACACACTCCAAACAAATTTGTTTGAAAAGTGACACTTTTCACACTGTCATTACACCGCTCACGGCTGTCATTTTTAGTGTTTCTCATCAGTACATCACAAAGACAAAAATGTGTTCACACACACACACACACACACACACACACACACACACACACACACACAAGGCTGACAAATGTGCAAAAATCATTTTAACACAAACAGCGAACACACAGCCAGAGAGCAACACAAACCGTGAGTGTTTCTACAAAACAAACTGCCTTTTTTAGTTGTGATGAAGCTCCAACAGCCAGCGCTAATGAATACAAACACTGATGTGACGGATACAAGGATATATGTTCATACGGGGTAATATTAGCATCAGAAACTGTCACATTTATTTTCTCAGGGGAGTGAGACACCACTAGTATTAATACGATGGGTTTTTAGTTTAAATATCATACGGCATTCAACACTCTGATATGTCAGAATCGTTTACCTCCACAAAGGAATGTTTTTCAGATCATAAAGGATTTCTGTTTTGTTAAAATCTGACGACATTTCAGGACTAATTAATGCTTAGTGATGTGCTTTTTTAGCTGTCTTCTTGAAATGTAACAACAAATATCTTCATTTGACTTACACCCTTGTATCACTGGGGAGCTTAATAAATCAACTTGAACATGTAATTATGTATTAAAAACATAATTATGTGTCTTTAACTATTCACATGTGTATCTTATCTTTTGATCAAAACCATCACAAACTCACTCTAGTGTGTGTTACCACAAAACTGGCTCATAAGTCTGATTTTACGTCATTAATATTTTTTATCCATGAGTTGCAACTCACAACCGGCAAGCTTGCAAAGAAAAAACTTAGAACCGTAAGTAAGATTTATCTTCGGCTGGCTCAAATTTCCCTTATTCCGGAGTAATCGTGCCCTTTTTGAAACAGAAGGAAGCTGAAAGTGAGCGTTGGGCGCTCCTCTTGAGGCTCTGATAACAAGCTCTCTGCTTCTTCCATCCCTCGCCTTTGCTCTAACTCCCAAACTGCAGTGTTGCATTTTTCAACATGAAAAAAATATGGAAAAATGGCAAAAGAATTAGAGCAATGTCGTTCTGTAACCCTGTCAAACTGGGGTTGAACTGTAATGTTTCTACTTCATAAACTAATCCCAATAGCTTTTTATTGTATATCTATGAGTCTTTATTTAGGTTTTCTGCAGCTGTAAAGTTCAGTTTCTTTAAACTAAGCACACACATATAGTTCATTGTTTTTAAAACGCAGTCTCGCATTACATGTGAAGTATCTCGGGATGCTGAAGGAGGTGATGGACAGAGCCATACTGCCCCCTGTTGTGTCAGACAGATCATGGCACCATGTGAGTTCAACACAAAGACTCAAGAATCATGTTACTGTAATGTTTTAGCCAGGTGAGATGTATCAATTATATTAAGAAAGTATATAATTTTTATTCCAGGGGAAATCTGCGATAGAAGACGCATTCATATCTTTGACTTTACCAACACAATAGAATAACTACATTTCAAGTTGACGTCTTGCATTCATATTTATACCTGCTTTATATAGTATTACTTAAGCTATTGTTAGATTGCTAACATGATATATAAGAAGCGTGTTGGAGCTGGTTTTAAATACTTTATATAGTTACGTAGTTTATGCCAGAGGTCGGGCTCTCAGAGGGGTCACGCGATTGTCAATGGGGCACAAAATAATCTGCAACTCAAATATGTGAGAGTAACTGGATGATTTTATCTCTTTGTGCATCAGCCATTGTTCAAATGTAAATGGAGGAACGATGTGGTGTCAACTCACAACATCTGAAATGTGACAATTGGATTTGTTTCTTGTCAGGTGTCAAAGCCAAAAGGTTTGGAAAACACATATTTATGGTATTTTATTTATTATTTTGTTATTTTTTTATGTTTGTGTGTATAGTATAGCATTAAAATAGAAACAATTTTAGTATTGTGCTTGAGTAGATTGAGTAAATGTACCCGGGAACCTGCATCCTAATTCACAAATACAGCTACAGCTGTGTGTGTGTGTTTGTGTGTGTGTGTGTGTGTGTGTGTGTGTGTGTGTGTGTGTGTGTGTGTGTGTGTGTGTGTGTGTGTGTGTGTGTGTGTGTGTGTGTGTGTGTGTGTGTGTGTGTGTGTGTGTGTGTACATGCATGTGTTCCTTTAGAGTGGAAGTAACTGCTGTATAACCCCATATTTCACAATTATTTATTTATTTCTTTTCTCTGCCACAGAGAGAGAGAGAGAGAGAGAGAGAGAGATTCATAGAGAGAGAGAGAGAGAGAGAGAGAGAGAGAGAGAGAGAGACAGATTCATAGAGAGAGAGAGACTGATGCACACTTAGAGAAGAAGGAGACACAGCATCAATTAAGAATAGTAACCTGTGACGGATGAGGAACCCAAACAGAGATTCGAATGACGGGGCCGATGTCCGGCTGAGAGAAATATAAAGCCTGGAAGGATAGCGACGGGTAAGTCGAGTTAAAGCTGGCAGCAAAAGTGAGTGAGAGGTTGAAAGAGGAGGATGAAAAAGTAGAGGAAAGGTTCATCTTTCTGCCCCTTTTCCTCTCATTCCTCTTCACTCTGTCTTTCTCTCTTGGCCTGTTGACAACTCAGTAGGAATCGGACTACCATCTGTCTATTGGAGAGGAGTAAGCAGCCCTCCACCTACTTCTCTCCTTCCCTCCTCCTCCTCCTCCTCCTCACTTCCCTCCTTATCTCCCTCTATCCCTCCTCTCCCTCCTCTGCCTCCTCCTCCTCCTCCTCCTCCTCCTCCTCCTCCTCCTCCTCCTCCTCCTCCTCACGCAACTCTTCATTCTGACAGCATGTGAGAGAAAGAAAACCAGACAGAGCCAATTGACAGACAGGATACTAATAAGCTAATATGCTAATCCTGCTCTGCACTTGTATGCTATCTGTGCTGCTATATAGTCTGTGTGTGTGTGCATGCTTATGTGCTTGCATTTGTGTGTGTGTGTGTGTGTGTGTGTGTGTGTGTGTGTGTGTGTGTGTGTGTGTGTGTGTGTATCTATGTGAGTGTGGCAAGGCCTAGCCCCTGGGTAATAAAACAATACAAAGAGAGCTTTAGGCCTGCTGGGCCCGCAACGGCACTTGAATACCAAATCAGCCAGCAGAGATCACTGGGGGGAAAGTGTACCGTGTGTGTGTGTGTGTGTGTTTGTGTGTGTGTGTGTGTGATAGCAGAAAGCGGCCTTGTTTTTCCAGTGGTGACCGTTGTTTGGTAACTCCCGCTTCTAAAAGTAGGAGAGCAACTTTGCAACAGCTCTGCAGGCACAGATGGATGCATTTCTAAAAAAAAGAGGGGATGATTGATGATGGTGGGGTGGGGTGGAGGTCGGGGCATGAAAAGCAAACAAGAACAGGGATTTAAAAAAAGATATAGAGCATAGAGCGCCGTATAAAAGATTGCACAGTTAAAACTCTATTTCTAACAGTTTCACTTCTCTATTGGTCGTTACACACATGTTCATACAGGCGAACACACCCAGTGCTTTTTCTTTCTCTCTCTCTCTCTCTCTCTCTCTCTCTCTCTCTCTCTCTCTCTCTCTCTCTCTCTCTCTCTCTCTCTCTCTCTCTCTCTCTCTATCCCCCTAGTCTGTCAGCCAGCCTTTGCTATAATGGACCATACACACAATTACTACTGATTAATATAGCACTTAACATGTTGACCCCTCATACAACACACACACACACACACACACACACACACACTACTTAACATTCTGGCCTTGCCCCGGTGTCGTTGGCTTTTCAGGTACCCAGCATGCTGCAGCGGCGCTCCAGGGCAGCCCCGCTGAGACCACGCTGTCTGAAGAGGAGCGTCAAAATGCATGTGTGCGTGTGTGTGCGTGTGTGTACATGTGTGTGCGTGCGCGTGTGTGTGATGAGATGAGAACATGCCGGTGCCAGCTCCCAGAGGGACGACCATCCAGTCCAAGTCCTCGGGGAACCTCGACACTTTAGGAATGGCACTACAGTCGGGCATCGTCGCCGCCAAGAGGCCCAGAGGGATGAGGGCGAGGGAGAGAGAGAGACAGGAGGTCGATCGGGGAACAGTGGGGCTCAATCATCATCAAGGGCCCCAAAGGGAGGACGGACCGCTGTGTGTGAAAGGTGGATAAAAGACTCAAGTGTGTAATATAGAAGGGGTCGGTGCAAAGCTGTCAAGATATCCACGCATCCAACATGAACCTGTCCAAAACTGAACAGCACTCAAACTAATCACTTACTGGTAAAAATATAACATTTCATATTACTTTTCGACCAAACTAAATATGTGTGAATACTATTAAATGTAAGTCTGTGGAGTTGGATAGGAGTCAACACCCGCTGGTCAATGAAGTGAGTTTCTAACGCAGCAACACTTAAACCTGCAGTATCTTAGATTAGATTAGATTAGATTAAACTTTATTGTCATTACACAAAGTAAAAGTCTTGGTGCAATGAGATGCAGTCACACTGGCACTTTATCCATATAAATATGGATAAAGTGCCGATATGCGATATGTGTAAAGTGCAGGTGAAGTACAGGTGAATGTGGAAGTAGAGGTTATGAGGTTATAGATGAGGTAGGAGACATAAGATATAAATACTATGAGTATGGACAACAGTATTAAATAAATAAACAATACAGTGCAAATGTTCAGTGGCAGACAGGCCAGGGTAGGGGGATATAGTAACAGATTGTTCTGGCCACTTTAATGGAAACAAGCAGTGAACAAAACTCTGACATATTACATGTGACGGTAATAGTGCATACTTGTTAGCAAATAGCTGCTTATTTAAACAAACAGTTACGAAGCAACTTTGCCTTCATTTGGAGCATCCGTGTCCATCTGGTGGACGTAGGCCAGATAGTCATTCTCTCTCCTCTCTGCTTTTACTCTCCTCCGTCTCCTGAGGGAAATATGTGTCTTTAAAGCAGCTAAATGCTCCACTGTGTTCCCCAACTAGTCACCAACTGTATATGGCTCTGCTTGGTGCTGAGCAGGTGGTTTAAGTTAATTCTTAGAGCTTTTTCAGTCAAAAGAGTGAACTACATACAAGGTACACCCGGCCTGAAGTGATGAACTGAAAATATTCAAAACACCAGTCTTCTGCTTTGTAGTTTACGTTGGTCTTTATATATGTAATCACACTCCCTGAGCATTTTCTCGGGCGTCTAATAAAGATGCAGATGGGTCCATGTTGTAGCCACTTGAATGCGTCTCACACCGACACTAAAGGTACCAGGCGGCTAGAGCAATGCATTCGCAGCACTTTATACACTATCTGTGCAATATTGTCATTTGTGTGCCTTATTCTTATGTAATAACACCATATTTTGTGACTTATTTGTAAACTGTGATTTATTTATTTATTACCTTGTAATTTTGTTCTTACCTTGTAATTTTGTTTAGTCGGAGGACCCAGCAATATAAGCTTTTCATTCTACAAATAACCTGTTATATGTGCACATGACATTAAAATATCTTGAATCTTGAAGAGGCGCGACAACGAGCTGGTAAAGACGATGCAATACTGCTGTGTTGTGTAGGGTTAAGGCAACAGTTGGTCATCGCAACACTTACACAAACTAGCTTTTGTTAAGTTGCTTTAACAGCTCACTTCTAGACTGTTGGTCTCAGGCAGACAGAGAACCTGCACACCCTGCAGTCCAACACCTATGAGCTGCACTTTATTTCACCATAAACAGGCTCAATTTTGTAAACTATCCACTTTGATATGGAAGTGAGCTGGGAGCAAACGGATGAAAGCCCCACGAGCTACTGAGGGAGTTAAATGATATAAAGAGGGAGAAGAAATACATTATGGAGATAAAAGGTTTGAATGAGGCGTGAAGGTAGCAGTGAGCGAGTTACAGATCAAGGTGTGAGGATCACAAGGGAGAGGCAGCGATGGTGTGACAGTGAAGGCTGGAGGCAAGGTGTGAGTCAGAAATACTAATCAGAGGAGAAACATAGAGACGGGTGTTAATTATATGCAGGGCGCTGATGTGAAAACACCACAGGCCTGATGTTCTTGTGATGGAGACATGAACATGCACATCACACAAACCCAAAAGGGTTACCTGGGGCTGGAGAGCTGCGATGGTCTGACAGCTCGGTCCCAAAGTTTACGTTTGAAGAAAAGAGTTGAAGAAGGCACGAGGTTTACTCGGCGCACTGAAGTTGAGGAAACTATCTTTTTAGTTTTTTATCTTTGTTGGCTGCAGTGTGGGCAGATATTTAACTGTCTCTATGTGGATTCATTTGACAGACTGGGGAAATAATCTCTGGTCATTATGGAAAACTTATAATAATCATTGAATTCTACATGTTACATCTTATATCCATAGCAAGGCTATAAGTGAAAGTAGCAGTATTGCAGTATAAATACTTCATCACGTTAGTATTCTAGTGGGAAGTACATAAGAGCAAAATACAGTTTAATAAGTGTAAGTACGGAGGACCAATGGCACCTTTCAGAGTGTTATTTGAATCATATATAAATATATAATATATAAAAACATAACATAGATTTCACATTAGATAATCACTGCTCCGGAGAAGTGAGTTGGAACAGTGTTACTGTTGTTGAATAAAAGACAGGTAGAAATGTAGCTAAATATATATTATATATAGTGATTGGGAATGAACATATATATGGCAAATAGAAAAAATTTAACATATCGGCATAATATATATATTTTTTTCCTATTTATCATTTCTGCTCATTGTGAATAAAAGGATGATTAACATGTTTCTGCTTATATTTAGGGACTCACAGGACTCGGTTAAGGATAAAGAAAGATTGTAGTTTTGCTAAAAGGTATTTACAGGATGTTTTTATCACAGTATTACGTAAATATGAATCCCACACTGAAAAAAAATGACAGGCCACATAATCCAGGCGTGAATTAAATTTCACTGCAAAATGTAAATTAATAATATAGAAATGTTAAAACTTTATACATCTGCAGTTTAACAACACAAATATTAGTTTCAATATTAGAGATAAAATTGTGAATGTTGAATAGAATGTGGTGAACAACGAGATAAGTGATGGAAACTATGTGCGGAGCCCACTAACGATAGATATTGAGTATTTGTGACCGGTACATTGTTTATCCCACTCGTTTATTTATGCACAATTGATGTTGGGTTCAGCTGAGTTCCTACACACGCAGTGAATGAGCGATGCAGAGCGATCAATATGCAACATTAACACAGGGTATCGTCTTTAATGGTATTTTCATTTGCAAAACACAAACACACTGTTTATTTCCATTTCCACATCCCTCATTCTCTCATAACTGATATATTTCGTCGTAGCTGTCTCACCCCAACCCCCCATCCCAACACACACACACACACACACACAAACACACACATCACACCCAACCTGGCCTTCTCTTCCCTCCCTCCCTCCTGGCTGTGTCAGCAGCAGCACTACTTGGGTCTTTGTGTCTCCTTCATATCATCTTGTTAAAAATTAAAGTGATTCTACTTCCCTCCATCTTTCTCTGTCTCTAATGCTAATCTGTTCCCTGTTGGACCGATATGCAGATGAGACGCAAATACTGCCGAGCCTGATGAATAGTGATGAGGCTACAGCACACACACACACACACACACACACACACACACACACACACACACACACACACACACACACCTGAGCAGCCTTGGAATGCCCTGTGGTTTACCTGTCTGTCTGTCAATCAAAGCAATGACCGAGTGAAGGAAGGGTTGTGTGTCTGTGTGTCTGTGTGTGTGTGTGTGTGTGTGTGTGTGTGTGTGTGTGTGTGTGTGTGTGTGTCCCTAAAATGACTCCTTAAACCAGGAAATTGGAGTACATCCAAAAAATACACAAAGTCTGTAATTCTTTTAATATATTTGTACTAGCAATGTTCTTGCAGATGACTTTAACTGTGTCTGTGACCAGCACATGTAGACGCACATATCATATTGTTTTATAACAGTTGACAGTACATACAAACAAGTGAAAATGTCACATGACTTGAGTGTTGATTGGAGCACAGACATACAAGCTAGATGTTTACATGTGCATATTGGTCAGTTTAAACTTTATATGAAGATATGTCGACTGTGAACTATGATGTGTTTTCCGTATTAACATGGCTTCCCTCCCTGAATATGAAACTGGGGAGGGGGGGGGGGAGTGGTTCCTTTACATCCTGTTGGTAATTAGTGACCCGGATGTGAATCGGGTCTGTTCTTCCAGACATCGACAGACAGGAAACAGAACTAGGAGAAACCCCTTTAGGGTTCACATGTGGCTCAATTTGAATCCATGTTGTGACATTTGATTATCTGTGAGAACATTTAAGAAAAAATGACAAACATACATGGGTGATGGGTTTGTGATGTAGTGAACTGGTGCTGACCTCACACAAAGTACAGGGCGGGACATATATTATGACGGCAAACTTAACATAAACATATTAGATGTCTGCAGCGAGAGTCAAAAGGATGTTCCAGTGCAGCAGCAAGAGGAGCTTATGACAATACGGCATCCGGTACCAATGAGGCTGTGAGATGTTGAAACTCGTCATGTCTGAAGGCGCGGGGAATTAAGTGACATGTATGTAACATATATGACCTGAAAGAAGAGGATGCACAGAGAGAAGATATGAAAAACAGAGGAAAGTTGAGGGACATTTAGAGGAGCTCTGGAAAAAAAGAAGACTAAACTTTTGCTTCAACAGGATGTCATCAGGCAATGCATTGGCTTGTGAATTAAATGCAAGAGTACATTACTGGCAGATTACCTTGTAAGGTGAACTGTGTATTTATACTGTTAACCTTGTAATTATCTTAACAAAAAATGAAATAGTCGCCAGAAGTTTCCACAGTTGAAATAATGAGACGGCATCAACGCATCCCCTGCACTATTTTTTACTTTAGCGGTGCTTTGAGTTAAACACATTCTAACAAAATATTAGACAATTTATCATTTTGACCCATTGATGACACAACATAAAAATTTCAAGGGGGATATAAATGTCTGTGCCAAATGTTGTGGCAATTCATCAAGACACCATCAACCTCATGGTGGCACTAAAAGAAAACAAGGAAGATCACCGAAGCCATTAGGATCTTTTGGGGATTTATTGTTGGTGAACAATGAATGTCTGAGAAAATGTTGTGCGATCCATTTAGATGATAAGATATTTCACAAGAAAAACTTTAAACTCGTGGCAGCACATTAGGAAAAGTCAGTACGATGGATGTCTATAAAACATTGATTATAGTATTTTAATCTGGAGAAACATAGTGGCCTGACCAACCTCCCTGTCCATCCCGACAGCCACAGCTAGCAAATGTAGCTCGTGACCCCTGAATTAAAATGGCTCAAACTAAACATAACCAATACAATTTAGTTTCCCCCTCAGATTAAATTTAAGACCTCTCTCATTTTTTAATCAATCAATTAATCAGACTCTATTTGTGTCGCTCTTTTCATACAAATAGGATGCGATACGAAATGAATTCAGCTACACACAAGCAATAAATAGCTTTGTAATTCATTAAAAAAACATTCAATAACAGCACTGAAAAAAACCCTGAAGAAAACGCTCACATAAATGTGATACATGTTTAGTGAGGAAAAAACAGAGATTACTAAAATAAAACTCAATAAAAAGACAGAATAAAATGTAAAATACATTAAATCAGTAGAAATAGACATACATAAAGCTGGGTTAAATTAAATACCAGACTAAAAGGGAGGTCTTGCTTTTGAAAATATCAAACAAATTCTATAGTCAGCGATGAGAGACTGGGCCTGACTGTCGGCTCGCAGCACATCGCTGCTCGAGTCTGGCATAAATAAATCAGCTGAAAAAAGTGTGAACGTCTCCCTTTTCGCAGGCCCTGTTCCCCAACATTAACAGTGTTTATCTGCTAAATTATTCATTTCAGTCCAATGTTTCTGTTTACTTTATAAATTATCAATCGCATTATAGAAATAACATGTTTGGTTTGGTTGTTTCATCGGATTAAGATCCGTTAAAGGGGATTCACTCTGTTCGTGATGATGTCGTTCGGCTCCATGTCCTCAGCATGGAGGCGACAGTAAATTATATGTATTTACATTTGGTGTGCTCGTCATTGCACATGGGTGCCCATAGATAAGCTGCAACAAAAGACAACATTTAAGAAAATATTACATTTGTGTTAATTGTTTTATTTGTTTTTATTTGCATGCTTGCTCTTTGTTTAGTCCACCCTGTACTGACCTGTGCAGTGGGATGTGTCCATTAAGTCAAGCACTGGAGAAGTGGGAAGATAAAGCATAAGAAGAAACGGTTTATGGGGACAAATGCTTGTTTTTGTTTTATATATTTCTATAAGGTTCTTTGGAACAAGTTTTTTAAGCAATCATAGGTTAGGACACTTATAAGCTAGATAGCTTCAGTCGTAACCCTTTCGGTACGCCACATTTATCTTTCTTCTTTTTTTTTATTACTGGTGGTTGTATATTTTGCTGATGGAAAAATTAAATAAACTCAAACTCAAGAAAGTGCAGCTTGCCTTCATTAGATTTGAGTTATTTCTACTTCAGTTTGCTTCAGTTTGGGGTTCCATGTTTGCCTTTGTTTCAGTAAACTTTGAGTTACTAAAATCAACCTTTTATGCATTTTACTGCTTATTTACCTGCTCCTTGATTTGCCTTGAATATTCTATGGCCTGCTTTTTATCTTCTCTGTTGGTTTATTTATTTTATTGCACCATCTTTTTACCGTGTCTTCTACTTTGCTCTTTAAACTGTTGATATTTTTTGGCCCCTGTTATTGCCAAAATTGTTTTAATTGACTACTGCACTGCACGTTGTACACTCTTTCTCTGTGATAAGTGCAATATAAATAAACTTTGCTTACTTACTTATTTACTTTCAACATTCCTTTTTTAGGTTTTCCAGTGCTAAACAACACAATCTGCCTCTACGTGAAGCGGCAGCGCCACAAAGAGAATGAAAAGGGACATGCGTAACATTTACAGTCACAGTGGTGAATCATGTCACCGTCAGCTCTGTTGACTATTACTGCATCCGTCTATGGCCTCTTCTGAATAGATAATAGACAACAGCACACGGCTGCTTCTAATCACAAGCACACATATAAATATACCCACACACACACACAGCTGCAGAGTCGGCTGTTTCCTGTATACTGTTCTCAGTGTCCACCATCTGCACAGGCATTTCCTGTCCGACCTTGAAATCAGGCCCTCAGACACGACCAGCATCACTTCACACACATTCACGCTCTTCCCCCCATTTCCCCTCATATTCTGTGCTTTTTGGAGACATCCTTTTTGCATGATATCCATGTATCCATTCACACACTCAACATTCAACCACATAACTCCCTCATATGTTCACTTAAGCACTGACAGGAGTCCAAATTAAATCGTGACTTGGCAAAAACAATCACCAGTGGAATATAAATAAAAAAGAATGCCTAAAGAAAAACTGTAATTATCAGATTATGAAAAACTACTTGGCATTGTTAGCATGACTAGAAGCTACAATACAGAACAACCTCAAACTTTATGAGCACCCAGAGCTGCTCCTATCTGCCACTTTCACACCGGGGAGCCATGATGTCATCAATCAGTAACCCAGCGTTGGAGCGGCGGCCAGCCTTCCCCCAAATCAGCCACATGTGTTTTTATTTAGCAGGAAAGTTATAGCAGAAAAGGTTAGGTCACAGATAGTTTACAATAATATTATTCATGAAAAGGAAAGTGGAAACGATCCCTGCATGTGACTTCACTCTATTTACACAAGCATGCCCTGAATACATTGATATCGCCAGACAGTAAAACACACCGTGCGCACACACACACACACACACACACGCACACACACACAAACACACACACACACACACACACACACACATTAATTCCATGAACTGGATTTCATAAGGTGAAGGAAAGGAAGCAAGCCAAAGTCTGACAATTAGCAAAGATTTAAAATAACAACTGAGGGCCTGAGGCAAAGTGTTAAAGCTGAGGAGACATAATGAGAGTCAGAGTTATGATTCCAACTCACAGGAGAAACAGAGTCACTGTTGTAGTGCTCCAATGACTGATGCCAAGTTGTTACAGCTCAGAGAAAAGAGAAGTTGGTTCTCTGGTTGTTTTTAATGCTGACTTGATGAGAAAAATATTAATTAAGGTTAACGCATTAACTGTGTGCAGTATAGGCATGGTAGCCATGTTGTTCAGACAAAAAGCAAGAGAAATTAATGAATGAAAACTATTTTTGCTGTACACAGAAGTCTTGTCCGAGTGAATGTGTGCAAATTGTGTACATCAAACTTGTATTAATCACATTTTTAGGACGTAGTGCCGACACACCATCGCATTACGGGGACTTCCATTCCAGTTGAGGGCTGTCCCCACAAGGTAAACCACTCAACTTTGGGGTTACGACTTGGCTTTCTGTTGGTTAGGAGACGTCTCCAGGGATTCAAATACAATGTCCTCCTAAGTAATAAAAACAAGACTGTGTGTGTGTGTGTTATACAGTCATAGTTTCCGTGTGAAAAGAGGACACATCATCAGACACACAGGATACAGCACCACACATCCCATGGGAAAAAGCAGAACATAGCAGAGGAAAGAGTGAGAGAGAGAGAGAGAGAGAGAGAGAGAGAGAGAGAGAGAGAGAGAGATGTGGTCAGGACTCTGAACGTTCACACAGCTGTTGTACTGAAATAAATGGAGGCAATCCACTTTTTTCCCCTTAATTTTTTATACCTTCTTATTTACATGAGCTAGTTTGCATTTATTTATTCATACACAAATGATTACAACAAGTTTTTTTAAGCTTGGCTAAAAAATTAACGATCAACTTGTTAGGTGTTGTGTTTTAAGCTTTTTTTCTGCTTCCCCCAAGTGGCCAAAACATAATTCATCACAGGTTCAGAGGTCCCAACTTCAGGTTCATACCTGGATGTATACAGAAACTGTAATGCATACATTTTTTAGAGACTATAATGCCTTGCTCAAGGATTTCTTGGTTAACATACTGGTAAAGGTTTGATGAGTATCGTATTTCTCCCTGTTCAAGGTTCAAACCACGTTGTGATGGCCCTTCTGTCACCTTGCAGCTACTCTTACCCTTCAGCGGGAGCACTTGTGTTTTAAAAAAGCAAGACAGTCTTTTTCACTCACCCACACACCAATAAAAACATGCACACATAAAGAATCAACCCTGTGTCATGTTCCCAGTAGAGTGGAGCATCTGCAGATAATCATCGTTGCTTTTCCTCCTTCTTTTCTCTCGGTCTCCCACTCCCTTGTTTCCTCTATTTATTTATTTGTCAGTTGTGCTGTTGATGCACGTATACTGGCGCGCACAGGTGTTTGTCTTCATCCGGTCTAAGTGCTGCCCCGAGAATCCAAATGGAAAGGAAAATAGATAACAATTATTACTAGATATATTTCCCATACTTTCTTAAGAGCTCAACTATTCAATGGAATCGTTGAGATCCATGTCAACTGCTGGTCAGACACCAGTATGATTGTCTCGTCCCTGAGACGTCTTTGTCCTTGTTGTACAGACATGTTGAGTTATTTGCTATGTTCTATTAAATAATCAACTGAATTAAACTTTTTTTTAAAACAGCTGCTTCTGGGTTTGTTGGAGAGGATGTTTGTGTGTGTTTGTGTGTGTGTGTGGGGGGGGGGGTGTTGAGAGAGTGAAACGTGATTGATCATCAGTAAAATTGGCTTGTGATCACTCAGTTTTAGATTCACCATTTGTACTCGCTACACGGCTCTGTGGGCGGCTCGAGTTCTCAGTTCACACACCCCGCCCTGCAGGCTGTTAATGGAGCGGGACCTGTTGTCCATGCAGCGCACTGGACACATCGACTGGCTGGAGTTTCCCATGGCCGATCGTCATCTTTGGTCACGGACGCCTTCCAACACCCCCCCCCCCCCTCCCCTCCCCCATCTCTCCATCCACTCTCCATTGCAACAAAGAAGGAAAACAAATCAAACAATTTACAATTTTCCATTATTCTCTCTGTCTTTCAGCACATGGTTCCAATCAGCAGTGTGTGTGTGTGTGTGTGTGTGTGTGTGTGTGTGTGTGTGTGTGTGTGTTTGACAGACTATGTGAATGTTTTTATTTATACATTTTCTCAACAGATACAAAGCTCTTTGTCTACACTCTTTCCCTCTCATCTCATCGGCTCTCCGTCCTCTCACCCCCTCTCCATCTTCCATCTCTCTCTCTCTCTCTCTCTCTCTCTCTCTCTCTCTCTCTCTCTCTCTCACTCACTATTTTAGTCTTGCTTTTCTTGGCTGCATGTCAGACCTCAGGCAGACCTAGAGGTCTTTTTCCCAAGCGATCTCCAGGGTGGACTCCAGGGAACAAAACACACACACACACACACACACACACACACACACACACACACACACACACACACACACACACACACACTCACAGACCCTGCTTTCACAGGCTCTGTCCATTTCCTCCTCCGTCTCTGCTCCAGCCCCATATCTTTCTCTGTCTGCGCCTTCTTGATGACTCATATAATATTGTTGCATTACTGTCAAAATGTGTAGCAGTCACAGTTTATTAGAAAACAGAGAACACAGTGTTCAAAATCAAGTATTGTGTTCAAGGCCTGCAGGAACTCTGCACCACGTACACTCATTTGTCAATGAAATGCTTTGTGGGTGTTTTGAGGTGTTATTTCTCCAGGTTAGTCCAACTGGGATTAGGGTTCTCCTTTACGAGGGAGACCTGGTTGAGGCTGCATGAGCACACTTAGTAAGAACAACTGTAAGTATCAAATGCACCTACAAGATTTATCGATAGCTTCTTAGATATATTGTTGAAAAAAAACTGAAGGATATTATTATGAGTTGTGTGCTGTATCCTTTACTCGCCCCTGCAAAAATATTATGACTTTATGAGTTACTGTAAAATATCCTTGCATTCAAATTGGCTCATATTGGTTTGACATGGCAATAATCTAATATGTTTATAAAGTATTTTAGTAAGTCTACATAGAAATTAGCATCAACATATACTTCAATGACCAAAAGTATCCCTCATGCAAAAGGACCCATTTCAGAATTGTATATATACATAGAAATATATATATATATATATATATATATATATATATATATATATATATATATATATATATATATATATTGGCATTTAAGATGTAATGCAGCTATGTAACATTACATAACATACATAAGCAATGATATTAGTTATCATGCTTTGTAGAAATAATTGTAATCTCCAATCTAACATCTCTCTGTGGAGAAGAAGTATAAAGTATCGTAAAAAGCAAATGTTGAAGTGAAGTACAACTCCAACTGAGGTTCTCCCTGAAGGTACTAAATCATCGTTGGCTGAATCTAATCTCCTTCCTCTCAAGAATGTGTTGAAGCTCAGATCAACATGTGACTTGTTGATGTTACTCAACCTGCATGCTTGCTTCTATGACCTTATGATTACATAACCACATAACCATATTTCATGTAACTTGTGCAGTTAAATAATGGCAAGATGTTGTTGGCTGTAAGACTATTCAGAGAACCACAATACAATGTGATATATCCATTAATAATGTAGGAAACATACAGACAATTGTACGTAATATCTTACATGAATGTGCCAAAAGATATCACCTTCACAATTTATATAAACACCTTGAATGTATATTGTGACTTTCCACTGCTTCCTCCACAAGAGATATTTGCAAGGGTTCAAAAATCAACTTTAAAAATCCAGCTGTTGGGGTGTGTATGTGACATAACTCTAATATCTACTTTTTATGAAAGCAAAGTTCACCAACCATCAGAGGCCAAAGCAGCATCACAGTGCTCTCTAGTGGTGAGGCTGGAGGATGGAGGATGGAGGATGGAGGATGGAGGATGGAGCTGCTCCAGGCTTAGAATCATTAGCAGGAAGTTGCGAAATGACTAAATGTGTTCAAAAGAAATGCGATGTGACCAGGCACGTGCACAGATAGAGCCCTAGTGATGCTCAAGCACCAGCCCCTTTTGCCCTGGATGAGTAAAGTGCCCTTTTTTCAGGAGGCACTTTTTCTTTCTTCATTCATCAGTGTTTAAGAATAAAAGTTACTCTCTCAGTCATCAAGTCCCCCCAAATGTGTTTTGATATCCGACGGGGCATTTATTTTAGTTCTTGTGAGACTTTTGCGCCGACATGCTCCGCGCCGCTCACGAGTCCTCGGTTTTGTACTTTTGGTAAAGAACAGAATTTGAAGCAGTGTGAAAAAAGAAATCTCATTGGGTGCTGTGGCTTAGTGGGTAGAAGAGCGTGTTTGGTGGACACAAGGTCCTGGGTTCAAGCTTTCAAATGTTACAAACCCCAAATACTTTATTAAACCCATCAATACTCATATGTACAAGACGGCATCCAAAGGGAGCGTGTGTTTGTAATAACACGTTTGTGTTATAGCACATGACCCTTCTTACAGCCTCAGAGATCCAGATACTGGACCAAAAAGGAAAAGGCCAATCATCTGTTTTTCTTTGCATTTATATGGTAAATGTACTATCTATCCTATATTGAGTCTAGTTTGAAGCCCTTTTCCATGAAACGGTGTCAGCTGTACACACTGAGACTAGAGTCTACGAAAATTACAAAGAAAGTCGTTTTAAGCAAAAATGCAACTGAATACTGAAACTGAGGACTGTTATATGTGCCGAAATGACAATCTATACCGTGTAACAATATACATTGTGTACTACCGGAGTAAGTGTCAATTTAAAATATCTGTTCAGTCTCAGTTGTCTGTAATTCAGCAATAATCCATCTGATCAGCACAAAACTGCAAACAAACCGGCACTCAAATTCAGAGGAAGCTGTGCTGCCCGTCAAGAGCAGATCGAATTACCGTGTAAACCAAAATAGTGAAAATAGGGTAGACAAAATCAGAATTTTATTTTTCTACATTACAAAACAGCTCAAACTCTCCAAACACCTCCTCCTCTTCCACGTTTACCACAGTTCACAATCAAGCAGGACAGTCCTGATTGGTTGCCATGGGGACCAAAGATGTGCATATAAGAATCTAGGCTTTCTCATTATCACTTCCAGCTTTCTCGTCATCGCTTCCTTCCATGCTGCTGTCCGTAGAGTCTGCTTCCTCTTCCTGTTTCTGCGGTTCTGTTTTGGGCTGCGGTTCGGGCTCCTTGGTGCTGACGGGTTCTGGCTCCTTGGCGCCGGCGGGTTCTGTGGGTTCTGTTGCGGCGGTGCTGCCCTCTGCTGGCTTGGCCGAGTTGTTCTGAGGGCCCTTCTCGCCTCCCTCCAGGAAAGTAGACCAACCCTTCAGTCGCTCCTCCCGCTCACGTGTTGTTTCTTCCACCTGCACAAACGGTATCAGCATTTTAAGGCCGCAAATTCTTTCCAGATGCGTAGTTTAAGTGTAACAAGGATATCACAATAATTAGCAAATATATTTATATAATACGAGCTTCAAAAATGCTGCATCCGTAGAATCTCTATATAACCAAATTCAATGGGTTATTTCCTCATCCTGGGTTTACCTGAAAGTCTGTTGTTCCATCCCAGAACTCAGCGGTCAGCTGCCTTCCTCCAAACCAGCGGCCGTTGAACGACTCGATGCACGCGTCAGCCTGCTCAGGCTCCTTAAACGCGACTGATGCCACGCCGTCTGGGTGTCTCTACGGCACGAGCACAACCACACAGCAGCTCCTTATTGATGCCACTCACACACAATTCAAACCCGTACACTATAACTATTAAAAAGCACGAATAACATCAAACTCACGTCAAAGAGGATGACCTTCTTGACCCCTCCAAACTTGTCACACTCTGACCGCAGATCCTCACGATACTCATTCAACTCCAGAGGGTCTTCCTACGAAGGCACAAAGAACAGAGATGAATACCCTCATTGGACAGTGTGTGTGTGTGTGTGTGTGTGTGTGTGTGTGTGTGTGTGTGTGTGTGTGTGTGTGTGTCTCTCCCCACCTCAAAGTCACTGGGGTGGAACATGTTCCTAATGATGACAACTTTTTCATGCCTCTTCCTCAACTCTCCTTGCTTCTCTGGCCTCCAGTCCAACTGTCTGCACGGACACAGACAAGAGAATACTCAGTTACTTGTTGTAGTCTGTTTAAGCCTACATGCAGAGTGGGACTAGTGGGCGGTTAACAAAATAAAAGGCACTAGGAAGTAGTATTAACTTCTGCTGGCTCTGCATTTTTTTCCGATGGTCTTTGTTCTTCTTCTTCTTCTTCGTGGCGTCGTACTGGCCTTTCAGCTCAAACCGGGCTGCTTCCACATGGAGCCTGTAGCCTCGCACCTCTGACTCATCAATCAGACGCAGCGCCAACTCCACTGACTCCTTCTGCAGAGAACCACAAACACACGGCGTCACCTCAACTCAGACTTCTTCTCGATGCAGCGCCATTCGAGCCAAAAGCCCCGTGGGACCTTGTGAACATGTGGCGATTATAAATGACGCTTTTCGTCAAGCAAGGACGAACAGACCTTGAGATAGCAGCAGAGACCGTCTCCCTTCTGATTTCCCTCTTTGTCCTTGTAGAGTTTGACCTTGAACTCTTCACTAACGGGGTCTCGCATCACAATGCCGCACTTGGTCATTAACTCAGCAAACTCGTCCGGGCTGATGTCAGGAGGCAGGCCTGAGGAGGACGAAGTTAGGGAGAGAGGGAGATGAAGGATGAACAGAGTCAGCTACTCGCTGGACAGCCGTCTCCTTGACGACGACAGAAGAAATGTTAGCAATACCAACCTGATACGTAGACGTTTGTGTTTTTATTCTCTTCTATATCAAACCATCCTACAAGCACGAGAAAGGAAGAAGCACATAAGAGACTCGTTTGTACAGATATAAATTCAGAAAGTCTACCTAAAAATGTAAACGTGTAATAATCACTATTGTAGACAGGGATAGAGGTGGAAACATACATCAATGACTATAGTTTTTTTTTTGGTTCTTTTTATCCATTATTTACCATTTATGTGTTAGTTAATCCACTGGTTTTCTCTCTTCTCTATGGTTGTGGATGTCACTTTACCTGGATCTGGTTTTCTCTTCTCCCCTTTCTGTTTGGCTTCTTCTGCTGCGTTCTCAGGCTTGTCTGGCTTCTGCTTCTTTGGGGTATCTCCTGGTTTCTCCTTTTCTGAGGGCTTGCTATCTGGGGCTGCTGGGTTGGCGCCGCTCGCTGCAGCTGCATCTGGATCTGGATCTCCATCCGGAGTGAAGCCATAGTTGGCCTGGTAGGCAGCAATGAAGTCCTCCGTTATCTAGAGAAACGAAGCAAAACCTACTTAAAATTAACACTGAAACTGTAATGACTACATACTAAAAAGAAGTCTGCAATCCAATTTGGGGTGCATGGACATCTCTATTTTGTGGTTCCAACAGTGCATTTCTTTTCCAGGTGTGGTCAGTGGCAAGTACAAGCTGGTATTTCAACTTGTATGACAACATTATTGTCGCCCCAGTCAAAATAGCATTATATATTATACACAATCAATCGAAATTTCAATATGGCCAATTACAATTTTACAATCTGGGAAGTGCAATATTTGTTGTAGGTGAAATGTTGGATGTCAACCAACCATTTAAATTAAATATTGTCAAGCTGCAGATATGTCCTGGCCAACACATTATATTGTACAGGCTTAAGAAAAACATATGTTTGTGGGTCACATAACTGCAAAAATATCAGTTATCTTTTGAATATTTTATTCAATGAAATATAGGATAGTGATGTAAAAATAATAATATCCTCTCATGTCAAATCATATTGCAATTGCAATATTAGTAACAAAATATTCAAAATTGTAACACACTACTGTGGACTAAACAGAATGGGTAAAATACATAATACATGTGAAATGAAATAGGATAGATCTGAAGCTCAGGGACTGAGAGTATTAAAAAAACAAATACATGCCGTAGGAAAACAAAAGTTCATACTTTAGGGAACCAGGCCTTCTTGTCATTGTCCCAGTCGTACACGGTGCCATCCTCTGGGTCCGTGTAGGTGTTTGGGTCAGAGCCAGCCTCATGCCTCCTATTATAGAGCTCCTGCATCCGCAGCTGCTCCATAAACTCTTTGTTGGCATTTAATTGACCGCTCATCTGCAACAAGAAAGTGAAATAATCCAAGTAAACATAAAGCGGCTGTATTATACCCATATGTGGCAAATATACACCAATGTGTCTTTTCGCTGTGCTCATATATTTATCCCACAGTCGGGCCTGTGCTGTAAAATAATAAACGACTCTGTATAAAACAAAGTCACGCAATTAACCAACCAATCAAAGGTTGGTCCTGGCGCTGTCACCGCCCCGGTAACCGTGAGCACGGTGCCAGGCAGGGCCTTTAATCAAGTGTTCGCACCGTGATGTGTCTGATGAGCTGACTGCATGGACCGGGGTCAGAAAGGTAGTTTAGACAATTCTGCTGTTTACTCGACTGTCGATATTCAGTTCGCACTATGATAATGTACTAATGAAAAATGTGGTAACACCGAAATGTATGTGCTTGTGGGTATGAAGATAGTTAGGAGACACAGTATTTGATTAGCCACCACAGCTAACATCGTTTCACACTGGCTATCGGTACCTTTAACAACAATGGCGTTCGTCCGGCCTACAGGGAAGGTTGGGAAGGTTAACGGACCGGATCCCCTCCGTCTGAAGACCCAACCACAGAAACGATCTGTGTTCAGAGAATTCAGACAGTGTGTCCAATTGATATATTACCTTTAGATTTACGCGCAAACGTTTAGGTTACCCCTCCACCCGACACTTGAATGAAGTACTTCCGATGTCAAAGTTTCACTACGCATGCGTGTCAACTTGAAACGAAGCGCTCGATTTGCTATACAGCGTCTACCTTTTTTCCCGTAGCATCTCCCGCGGTCACTCCGTCCGCTGTTTTCTAAGGACCACACGTGTTGAAAAGAAGCGCCCCCTAGCTAAGCTAGCTAGCCGGTAAGTTAGCGAACCTCTATATCGGTTTGTCATGGCGGACGGTGGCGGTAACGGTGCGGGAAACCTTCCACCGGGAGACCCGCAGCTAATCGGTATGATAGTGGAGCATCTGAAGAACCGGGGTCTTTTTGACGAGTTCCGTCGGGACTGTCTCGCCGACGTTGACACAAAGGTAAGCCAGTCCTCTGTAGCTTAACAAGCCAGGCTTCAATTCAAGCTAACCTGGGAAAGGTTCAGGTTCAGTTAGACTTAGTAGCTATATCTCGCTCACGTTAATAGTTGTTTCTAATTTGAATGGGAATAATGTGTGTCATTAAGTTATTACAGTCTACTTTCCATGTTACAGTATACTTCGCTGTATAATGACTGTGTATGTCGTTGCTGCCAGCCTGCCTTTCAGAACCTGCGGCAGAAAGTTGACAACTATGTGACGTCACACCTTGGGACGCAGGACTGGAACCCTTCCATCAACAAGAACCAGATGAGGAACGGACTGAGGCAAAGTGTTGTCCAGTGAGTGTTACTGTCAGCTCTCTTAACGTATTCCTTGTCCTGAGTCCTCTGTCCAAAGGAATATGAATGTCCTATGAACAGCTGCTTTTGTTTTCAATTTCTTCAGAATAAGCAACGTTTTCATTGTAAGCTACATAGTCTGCAGCAAATTGTTCCATGTCAGTTCAATATGCTGCTATATTGATTTAGTCAGTCAGATAACAGTACTTATGTAGCGCCTATTTGTGTTGTCATTTATTTGTTTCTTCTAGATCGGGTATGCTGGAGTCCGGTGTGGATAGGATCATCACTCAGGTCGTCGACCCCAAGATGAACCACACTTTCCGGCCGCACATAGAAACTGCTATCCATGATTTCTTGTCAGGGGAAAGTAGGGAGGAGAACGCCGTGGGTTTCAACTCTGCGCCGTCTGAGCAGACAGAACTTCAGGAGGCACCGTCTGCCTCCGGCCCCAAAACCCCTTGAGGTCTGCTTTTAAAAACTGAAGAATGGTGTAGAGTGGAGATTTTTTTTTTTTTAATGGTTGACAGCTATATTTTCTCTCCTGCTGCAGGTACACATGCTGGTCTGCACATAATGCACTGCTGTGTTAGCCTTTTTGAAAGGTACAGCATCAGACGCGATGATCACGAAGAAGAAGAAGGTCTTTTTTTGAACATGACATCAGACAGATTTTTTACTTTTAAGTTGTATATTATGACGTGCAGATTTCTCACTCGAGCTGTTGTGTTGATATTTTCAACACGGAACATGTTAAATAACTGTTGAACATGTACTGCACTGATTCTTCATGGAAGCTAAAGTCATTTGCCTTGTTTCAGTTGGGATGATTAGTAGAAGACCTGAAGATTTCTGTCTAACATTATGTAAATATTTCTTCAGGTTTCCTTTTTCTTGCATGTATTTAGTATGCATCATTGATTGTGCTTTACTAAACACATTTGACATTATGTCCCTTTTTTTCTTATTGTACCCTTTTGTAATACCTGTGAAATGTTTTATTAGTAAAGATACTTTGCTGTAAAGGTATTGTTGTAGTTTTTGAAATCGGTTAATATTTCCTCTGAAAGAAGGGAATAATAATTCCTGCATAATCTAAAACTAAACCAGTAGGTGGGGTAGTTTTTTTTTAGTTGGTCATTTCAAAGCCAAAATCCACCCCAAAGTATTGGGAGGCTTGCATGTTTAAGGGAAACCTCTGATTCCACCACATGACCCCTCTACAGGGCCTCGCTGCATGTTTGAGACCTGACTTTACTTATTACTATATGAGGGCTACAACCTGGATCCATCAACTCTGGAGAGGCAAAATGATTGAAGCAACAACATGTTTTATTGAAATGTTTATCTCTAAAAATTCAATAAGCTACAAGTAGTGTCCCAGTCTGGTTTAGTTTCTAGTTTCCTCACAGCATAAGAGGTATTTTTGAAAATAATGCTTTCACAAATCCAGTCTTAAATCTCAGTCCATCAGTTTTGGGGATTTGTGTGTGTGACATAGGATCTTGCGTAACTTTAACTTTATTGATTTAACTACTTGTTTTTGGCAGTGATGCACATGTTAACACAAATGTGTGTCAGAGAGTGTCCAAACATTGGATGCCCTCTGTCTGTGTGTATACAAAAAATACACTTTTACGTATTGGGCTAAACTAATTATTTTTTTCAACTTTCAACATCTTTAAATGATTGTAATTATCCTTACTTAAATAAGGACTTAAATTAATGAAATACCCCAGATATAAGTGTTGTATACTATTTTTATTTGCTTGATGCAAAAACTTGCTAGAATAAATCACTTATTAATTGACTTAACTAATTTATTTAATGTAGGTATTTAAGTGATGCTCATGGTCCTCCATATGGGTTCAGCTAAATCTAAATCATACTTTCTTATTCATCCCTAGTTTTTCTCAAAGCATCAACCTCAACAGCGGTATGTTTACGTGCATGAAAAACCAGAAATAAACACAATATGGTTCTTGAAGTTGATTAAATGGTGAACTGAACCGATCCGGGCGAACAGAAACGTTATGGCAACGCTTCCTCCTGAGTTCAGTGATCACAAATCAGATCCTGAATTAATATGATTGATACTAATGCCTCCAGGGGCAGACATGTTATTCACAA
>CM070088.1:6938495-7060995 GCA_036178185.1 Liparis tanakae | reverse complement strand
GAGTCTCCTGAAAAGAAAAAGAAAAGTCGATTAGTAAGTGGTTCTTTTTTGGGGAAGTTTGGTTTATATATATATATATATATATATATATATATATATATATATATATATATATATATATATATATATATATATATATACACACATACATACATACATACATACATACATACATACATATACAGAATAACCAAAAACAACACAATTTAATGAAATGCAATATATATATATATATATATATATATATATATATATATATATATATATATATATATATATATATATATTGCATTGTGTTGTTTTTGGACATTCTGTATTTACCTTTAGTATTTATAGGAGCTCCGTCAGCACTGATTTAATTGGGCTTGTGTGGTCATTCTGCGCCACTGTCCAATATCCTGATGACGACCCGTGCCATAAAAGTGAGTTATCTTATTTTTAAGTATACATTAGTATACTGATATCCTTTGACAGTGAAGTGGGGGAGGGTTTTAGTGATGGTATGGCGACTGATGGTTGCATCATATTTTCATTGGCCATTCATCGCATCGGCAACATGCCGGGCTTCTCCTCGCCCTCCTGCTCTGTCGGTGGCTGTAACTCAATGCGCATCTCGGGCGGCTCGACCCTGTCAACGCGCATTCCGTCCATGACAGCGCCTCGGACCGACGGGCTGCCCGACATCCACAGAAGCAATAACCCTCGACCTATATCAACAAGAGCACCACCATCATCCTATGTGTATGGGGAAGGTTCAGGTGAAGCTATAGATAATCCCCTACAAAAAAAAGATAGTATCTGTCTCATGAGGCCTATAGTGATATTGTCTCCTCAGCAAAAGAGAACAACAATTACGCTAAGCTATATCTTTGTTTAGAATTTAAATGACATTTCAAGCACTTATCACACTGAAATGAAATATTGCTTTCAACGTGAAATAAATGCTGTCCTTCGCTGATGTTGTACAATCTGAGCTCGCCGTCTCCTCTGGATGATGTTGTCATCCTATCCTGCTGTCCACTAGCTTGTGTTATAGGAAGTATTAAACTTTTCCTAGAATCCAAACCAACTCCAAAAACATATTCCTATGTCATCCTGATAAGTGATATCAATTTATTTGTAATGCCTTATGTGTCTTCTCATATCTCATGTGATTTAAGAGACACATGATTCTGTGGATGTTTACTGATCTCTCTCTCTCTCTCTCTCTCTCTCAGTGGAGATTCAGAGTTGCCTGGTGAGTTCAGGGGATGTCGGCTGTGGGACGTTTCAGTGTTTCAATAACAACTCCTGTGAAATCCAAGGGCTGCACCACATCTGTCTCACTTTGCTGCAGAACGCAGGACGCTATGACTCACAGGTGAGCTGCAGCACGACAATTAAACAGAAAAAATACAACGGGGAATATAATGGCTTTATGGGGGGACTACATCTAACCATTACATTACATTACATGTCATTTAGCAGACGCTTTTATCCAAAGCGACTTACAATAAGTGCATTTCAACCAAGAGCGAACGTGCCGGGGTGTACGGCGTGACCATATAAAGTAACCATGTTACTTTATCTTAATCAATATCTGGATACTGTGCTATAGCACATTGGCATTCTGACGTGGCACACATTTATTACCGGTAGTTTGGCGCCCCGAGCAACGCTTTTCATATTTTCAGTTCCTCAAATGTTTTCTTAGAATGTATAAGGCAACATAATTGACCTATAGCCTCTCTCTTAAGAGAGCTGGTTGAAACACAACTCCCGCAAAACAGGCCAGACAAGATTTATCACCCTTCCAGTGTATTCTGAGGATATTCCAGGACCTCACCAGTTGGACGGGCCCCGTAAACCTCTAAAGAGAGGCACGCGGAGATATCCTGATCAGATGACCAAACCCCTCATCTTCCCCTTTCCACTTGAGTGAGCAGCAGCTTTACTCCGAGCTCCCTCCGGATGTCTACGACTTCTCACCTATACCGCGAAGCCTCAGCCTCAGCCACCCTACAAACAAAGCTCATTCTGTCCGCCTGTGTGCGCGTTCTCATTCCATTGGTCACGACCCAAAGGTCATGACCGCAGGTGAGGATCAGAACGTGGATGGACTGGTCCATGGAGAGATTTGCCTTCTGGCTCAGCTCCCTCTTCGCCACAGTGGCCTGGTACTAACGCCGCCATCACTGCTGACGAGATTACTGAACTCCCGCGCTTCGGGCAGTGACTCACGTCCAGCCCTGACAGCGCAACACAGCGAGTTCTAGCAGAGAACCACGGCCTCAGAGCGGAGGTGATGACTCTCCTCCTGGCCGCTTCTAGGCATGTTACTGACCCTAAAAGTCCATAGAAGTATTTTATTTGCTTCTCAGCTTTACTATGGTCGAGATTATGTCTGTTATTTCTTTTTGTTCAATGGGATAGGAAAGGTTGACCAAATGCTAGTGGACATTTGGAGAAATGTCTTCCAGTGTCCCCATGCATGAGAGCTCTTGATAACCCCGTTAGTTGCCAATATATCCAGTAGGGGCGAGATCCCCCTAGCGGCACTGGCACTCAGTGGCACTTGCCAGTAGGTGCCGCAGCTACTCAGTGGCACCTGCCGGCAGTTGCCGGCACATGCCAGCAGATGCCGCAGCTAGTCAAAAGGTGCCACAGCTAGTCAAAAGGTGCCACAGCTAGTCAAAAGGTGCCAGCGGACGGAGGGTCGGCCAGGCGCGTCTGCGGCATGTCTGCGCAGTGACGAGTCTGCGACGACTCAGTAGCAAGCTCCATTAAAGTGCCCGGACAGCGGAAGAAATTACTTTTATGATCAGAATGTAGGAGCTACGGTTTAGCTAGCTAGATAGATAGCTAAAATAGCTAGCTAGATATATATATATATATATATATATATATATATATATATATATATATATATATAAATAATTAGTGTTTTTGACACTTATTTACACTATTCAATAAGGTAGTGCTGTACATTACTGCTATACGATATTTAATATTGTTTTGCTACTACTACGTTTCACTTATATACCATGATATTGTAACGTTTCGGACGTTATGGACTGACGACACGGAAACGGGCCGACGTTCTTAACCTTCTTTTATTGGACATCCACAAACAACGACGGCGAGTTCCTCTTAGCTCTGTAGCTCGAACCTCAACAACCACGGTTCCCGTCAACCACACTTAACTTCCGTTTTTGCGACAGGTTAAACCCGCCTCCCCTCTACTCCGCCAATCACAGGCAAGCCCCCTCGACCAGCATGCATGGTGCCACACTGTGATTGGCAGCCACTTCACAGGGTCGCTACAATATGTATAATGTACCCGCCTTTCTTTAATAATAAATATATTTATCCTGGCACTTTAATGGAGCTTGCTACTGAGTCGTCGCAGACTCGTCACTGCGCAGACATGCCGCAGACGCGCCTGGCCGACCCTCCGTCCGCTGGCACCTTTTGACTAGCTGTGGCACCTCTTGACTAGCTGTGGCACCTTTTGACTAGCTGTGGCACCTCTTGACTAGCTGTGGCACCTTTTGACTAGCTGTGGCACCTCTTGACTAGCTGTGGCACCTTTTGACTAGCTGTGGCACCTTTTGACTAGCTGCGGCATCTGCTGGCAAGTGCCGGCAACTGCCGGCAGATGCCACTGAGTAGCTGCGGCACCTATGGCAAGTGTCACTGAGTGCCAGTGCTTAAACTTTAGACTAACAGTGGCATCTCCTCAAAGTACAATTTCATGGAGGTATAACAATATGACATGGTTACAAAAATAAATTATATATATATATATTTTTTTTTTATTATTAAAGAAAGGCGGGTACATTATACATATCATGGTATATAAGTGAAACGTAGTAGTAGCAAAACAATATTCAATATAGTAAAGCAGTATTGCACAGCAATATCTTATTGCATATTGTAAGTAAGTCTACAAAAACAAATTATCTATTTAGTTGCACACTTAGGCAATGAAGAAAAAACCCGCAACTCCTCCATTCTATGATCATAAAACTGATTAACGGCAGCTGATCAGTCGTAACAACAATGGCTGTTCCACCCACAGCTTATCTTGTCGCTAAATTGTCGCTGAGTACCGGCACCGAGCGGCACATGCCACAGACTTGCCAGTGAGTTGCCGGCACCTCGCGGCACATGCCACAGACTTGCCAGTCAGGGCTCCAGACTAACTTTTTTTACTAGGAGCACAGTGGCCCCTAACTTAAAATTTTAGGGGCGCAAGCAGAAAATTTAGGGGCGCACACTATAAATCGATATCCATCATCATCATCAGCAAACCCCCCCCCCCCGCGCAGAACGAAACTTTAGGATATCAGCCGCAACAGAGACAGGGTTTTTCTGATTGGCTATTGTGTAGCTCTTTTTTTTGATTGGCTGATAAGTAGAGATGCACCGATCAGGTTTTTTGGTGCCGATCACTGAAATCACTGCTGCCGATCACCGATAATACCGATCACCGATAATACCGATCACGGTGTCAATTGAAGCATTCTATTTATTGTGTGGCATTATTGCCTAGGACTATGAGGAAATACACATCTAAAGCACCTCTAACAATAAAGAAATTACAGATGTCTTTAAAAATGTAGGACTAATTGAGACATTAAAATTGATTGATTGCTATTGTAGAGAATTTCAGATATGTATGGAACATGTCTGCGTTATTCATTTCCTGGAACTCTTGGGGAAATCCATTTACAGTACTTTTTTAACATACAAAAGTCTGACTTTTTTTAATAAACTCTTCCTTTGTACAGTAAAATGGTTTTAATGTTAGCATAATTTAAGCTAAATCTCAGAAACGATCTATAAAGATACAAAATCAGTTAATTGTTAACTTGTATATGTTAGTGTATGATTTGTCGACATCTTATTTTGAAAAACGGATGTTGTTTCACGTGGTTATTTCCGCTAACTTTGCTAAAACCTGATGTGTCACGTAAATCCTTCCGCTAACTTTATCAAACCCCTCCGCGCTCCAGATGCAATGCGTTTACCGTGAACAGCAGCGCGGCTAACGTTGGCGCTGCGGCACATTAAAACATTAAATAGAGTTAAGACCGAAGTGCGTGAGTCTCACGCTCAATGCGTGAGGCTTGAGAGCCCTGGAGGCTCGGAGCTGCATCTCATCGCACAGGTCGCGGCACATTTTATGTTTCAGCCCGGCGTTGTGTCTGATCAGCGTGTCGTGTTTTAATCGTGTGTTCCCCGCATGTTGTTGGAATTGACAGCAGACTGTACACCTGAGCCAGGTGAACTCGCGCAGCCGCTCAATCGCCACGACCGTTTCCTCACGATCTGAGTCGGACTCATTCTGGGGATTTGTCTTCTCTATCATGAGGTTTAGGAAGAAAGTACGAACTGACAGTCCGCTTCCCATGGTCCATTGTTTACAGAGACACCGCTATTAGACTCTTTGGATTCGCGCGATAACCCCAAGACCCGCCTCTTCTCACACATCAGCCTATAGCCGTGGTCACACACAGGCCAGCCTTCTTCTTCTTCCGTTTTCGTCTACTTTCTTCTTCTTCTGGAGTTAATGTCGGTTAGCAAACCAGTCATGCAGGCATTACCATTAACTATAGTGGGCGGAAGTTTGTCAGCAACAAAAATATTTAATAACAAAAAAAAAATCTGCTAATTTACTGGTCGCGCATGCGCGAGTGGATGACAAATTTACTCGCACTGTGTTTAATTTTAGGCGCAAAATGCGACCATTTGGTCGCAGTCTGGAGCCCTGCCAGTGAGTTGCCGGCACCTCGCGGCACATGCCACAGACTTGCCAGTGAGTTGCCGGTGCCAGTGATTGCACTCGCCCTCTCTCAATATATCTAACAACACATTTTACAAATTTGGGGCTTTTGTCACAAAATTGTCATCATGTTGAGCAATGCCATCGCACTATAGTGCTCTCAGGAATTGTGTGTGGTTTGAATATATTGATACAGTACACAGCCTTTTTATGACAGAATATGGCATTTTAATGGCATACTAGACGGATGTTTTCTATAAAATACTGTACTATTCATTTATAAAGTCATTTTTATGACATACTATCACCATATTATGCTTTTGATGTATTTAATATACGTCCTATACTATGAATTTTCTTAGGTCATTTTTATTTTACTATAACTTTTTATTCTTTACAATTTTATGGCGTATACTTTATTATGAAAGTGATTGTTATGGGATATTATTCTATGACCTTTTTATGATATACTAATCTTTGGAAGTTCTTGGCATATTACACTGAATTGTTGAAATTTTTATTGCAATGACTTTTATGAAATATGACTTTACTCATGGTGTTTTTTATGACTCTTTATCACATATTATATATTTTCATACATTCTATACAATTGATTACTTATGACATTTTCAAGCCAAATGTTGATACTACAGTAGATGTTGAGTTAATGTCATACTTGAGAATCACTTGCAATACATTTTTATTCATCTATGACTTTTCCTATCATATACTAACATCATATATATGAGTATGCACATACTTTTATATATATATAATATATAATATATATATTATATATAGTATTGGCATATATTGTACATTTCCTAAACTTCGATTTTTCATTAATATGTCATACTATGTATACTACAACTGTTTTATATTGATATGGCATTTCATACTATAGATCTTTTTAAAGGCAAACAATACTATGACTATGACATACTATGATTTCTTTGCAATCTTGGTAGACATTTTTCTAGGAAGTGGCTGAAGCAAGGGAGATGGCACAAGTCCAAAGTCAGATTTAATATTGTGATCACTCACTACCTGCATCTTTGTTCACCGAGCAATCAGAAATTAGACTAATTCCTCCTCCTCCTCCTCCTCCTCCTCCTCCTCCTCCTCCTCCTCCTCCTCCTCCTCCTCCTCCTCCTCCTCCACCCAGGGAAAGTCCTTTGTGAAGGAAGCGTTGCGCTGCATGGCGCTGGGACTGCGGCAGCGCTTCAGCTGCGTCAGCCGCCGGTGCTCGTCGGTAAAGGAGATGGTGTTCTCGCTCCAGAGAGAGTGTTATTCCAAACACCAGCTCTGCCTGGCGCCACGAGACCACATGGACACCATGGGCAACCTGGTCCAGTTCCACCTGATGTTCCCCCCGGGGTGAGAGGCACTAATAATCAGTCAATTAATATATTGACACAGTCTTTAAGGTCCTTTAAAGTAAGAGTATCACTTTTTAAAATAGAAATACGGACATAGTATAGCATATCAGGAAAAAATTCCTGGTATTATGCTTTTTTTTATTATTATTATATCGCGTTACAAATAGATTCAGTATGTTGAACTATTTATATGGTATAGTACATTGAAAAAAATCAGAATGACAATAATTGGTTAATTAAAGTATTAAACTATTGAAAAGTCTAAGTTTATTATGTCATACAATTCTGTATAGTTTGTTCAAAAAAGTCATAGTATATTAGGTTTAATAAGTCAAAGTGTACTTGGATTAAAAAGTCATATTTAGGTTTAGGTTTAAAAAGTCAAAGTGTACTTGGTTCAAAAAGTCAAAGTATACAATGCTACAAAAACATTAGAACGGGTCATAGTATACTTAGTTTAAAAAGTCAGACTGTAAGTATGTAAAAAAGTGAAATCATTATATTTTAAAGTATAATGTAAGGAAATCATAGTATAGTAAGACACAAAAACATAAACGTTAAAGTTTGTAATTAAAAGAATTATGATTTGTATGTCATGAGAAAAGTCATGGTATAATGTCATAAGTCATGAGTAATAATGTGATAAGTTATGAGTAATAATGTCATGAGTAATAATGTCATAAGTTATGAGTAATAATGTCATATGTCATGAGTAATAATGTCAGAAGTCATGAGTAATAATGTCATATGTCATGAGTAATAATGTTATATGTCATCATGAGTAATAATGTCATATGTCATGAGTAATAATGTTATATGTCATGAGTAATAATGTCATATGTCATGAGTAATAATGTCATAAGTCATGAGTAATAATGTCATATGTCATGAGTAATAATGTTATATGTCATCATGAGTAATAATGTCATAAGTTATGAGTAATAATGTCATATGTCATGAGTAATAATGTCATAAGTCATGAGTAATAATGTCATATGTCATGAGTAATAATGTTATATGTCATCATGAGTAATAATGTCATAAGTTATGAGTAATAATGTCATATGTCATGAATAATAATGTCATATGTCATGAGTAATAATGTCATAAGTCATGAGTAATAATGTCATATGTCATGAGTAATAATGTTATATGTCATCATGAGTAATAATGTCATAAGTTATGAGTAATAATGTCATATGTCATGAGTAATAATGTCAGAAGTCATGAGTAATAATGTCATATGTCATGAGTAATAATGTTATATGTCATCATGAGTAATAATGTCATATGTCATGAGTAATAATGTTATATGTCATGAGTAATAATGTCATATGTCATGAGTAATAATGTCATATGTCATGAGTAATAATGTCAGAAGTCATGAGTAATAATGTCATATGTCATGAGTAATAATGTTATATGTCATCATGAGTAATAATGTCATAAGTCATGAGTAATAATGTCATATGTCATGAGTAATAATGTCATATGTCATGAGTAATAATGTCATATGTCATGAGTAATAATGTCATATGTCATGAGTAATAATGTCATAGTACATTTAAGTCATAAAAAGGTCATAGTGTAGTCAAAATATCTGCTGTGGAAAAAATATATAGTCTTACTTTGCGTGGTGTTTTCCATAAAATCATATCAGTCTGTGTTAAAAACCCAAATCCTTCCTGTGTGTGTGCTTTGGCCATTAGACCGTACGTGGAACTGATGAACTTCCTGTTGAAGTGTGGAGACAAGGTGGCGTCGTGGGTCGGCCAGCGGCTGCGCAGGCAGTGCGAGCAGCACTGGGGGGCCGTGTGCAGCAGCTTCGGCAGCGCCTGCTCTCACAGCCAGGAAGACGCGCTGCAGCACACCACCGCTACCCCGCCCCCCGGGCCCACCGGGCCCTGGCCCAGCACCAACCAAGGGCCGACCGCCGCGGCCGAACCAGAGGACAGTCGGAACGACAACGCAACCGAATTTGATCGTCTCGCGCCTGAGAAATCCAATGTTACTACTTTTTAAAACAGGGTAAACAAAAGGTCATGCACTTATTA
The DNA here is from genome assembly GCA_036178185.1 of Liparis tanakae. Lineage (NCBI taxonomy): Eukaryota > Metazoa > Chordata > Actinopteri > Perciformes > Liparidae > Liparis > Liparis tanakae. The sequence goes on along the minus strand of CM070088.1, from coordinate 7,051,795 downwards.
GTCGTAGTTTAGTGTCTTATTGCTGGTGGAAGCAATGTAACATAACTTATTATAACTCTATTGAATATCTGTGCTATATTATTATTTTTTACTTTTTACTTCATACAAGGATGAAAACCATGCATCTACCTCTCTTCAAGGTCACAGTAGACCACAGTGATGTTTGTACTGCAGCAAACAGCCGCGACCAACACGAGTCAACGCCACAGGGAATATCTCAAGTAATAGCTCAGCCAGTATTCTACCTATTTAAAATCAACTTTTTGTATTTATGAGTATCGTTTTATTACGCCCCGTGAAGTGGACATGATATCAAATGTCATATTGCAGACCGTCGGGTTCAGTCTGCAGGAAGGAAAGCACTCTTTGGTTTTGTATTTTTGATGCTCAACATTTCATACAGACTACAGGTTTCAAAGCTGTTTTTGTAACTTTTTATTTAAAGTAGTCTCAAAATACAGGTGTAGGCATTTTGATTGAAATTAAATAAACTACAATGATGTCACTTGACAGAGAGAAGAGTGTTAGTCGGTCCGGTCCTGTAAAATAGTTCTTCAAACAAATGAACAAAAAAGCCTCTCTGATGGTGGTAAATATTGGGTATGCTGCCATCTACTGGCACATCTGTGTCATTGCTTCACATCAACGTTTGCCTCAATAAATGGAAATGGAATTCTCACAAAACATTGTTCAACATTCATAACATCTGACTTAATGTGGGAGACAACATGTACGGTATAGGTAAGTCATCAGATTGTTAAATCAGTTGTGCAGACGTCCGAAGGAAGAAAGGCACAAGGTAAACTGGAAATAACCATAACAATGGCATCTTTGAAATAGCCGTCCAGAACAGATGCACAGACATGTCGTATGTTGAACACACACACACACGGATTGTAATTCAAAGTGCTTTTCGATATTATTCACGCTTACTTTGTGACCAAGAAGTAAAAGTAGATGGAATTAAAACTTCTCAATCCTCCTTTCCACTGCCGACACTTCTCCTGCAGCCCCATGACGGCCTTCGATGAGAGACCGCTTGAAAGAGTGCACTCTTATCTTAAATTTCAATAAATTACCGCTTCAAGACAACAGCCATAGCTCTTGGGATGTGACGCGGGGAAAGAAGAAATATAAAGTATAACATATTTGACCTTCAGACACGTTTGAAGCAATTTGAGGCTTTATCCCTATCATTGTTGTTGCATGAAACCTCATCATATCAATTTAAGTTCACCATTATATAAACTCGCATATTGCGTAAGGTTGAAATTAAAAATGAGGAAGCTAAACGAGATTAAAAGCGTTCACTGGACACTCGTCTGTGTGCACGAGTCCAGCCGTGGGACCGCTTCCAGTCCGCAGCGGTTTAAAGTCTTTGTGGTAACTTTCTGCTGAGGGGAATAACCTCCTGCAGCCTCGACGAGTTCTTTAGTCACGCAGCTAAATGAAAGGGAAGAGACGTTTCTTAAGGATGTAGAGGACGGTGGCGAGGAAGAGGGCCACGGCCAGGAAGATGAGCAGCTTGTCCGTCAGTTCCCGCCGGTTGTACTTGAGGATCAGTTTCCTCCCCAGGTGAATGGTTCCCGTCATGCTTTTAAACTCCTCGTTGGTTTCCTGCACTGTCCTGGAGGAAGTGGCTGTGTGAGGAGGAGGAAGAGGAGGAGGAGGAGGAGGAGGAGAAGAAGAAGTATACAAGGTTTAGGAGGGAAGATGTGTTGGTAAATATTGATGAGAGAACGAAACATTCCAAAAAGGGACAATGTTGTAAATTGGATGTATCTTTTGTACACACACTATAACCCTGAGAAAGTAGAACACATGGACAAAGTAGAGTTGTTTTTTTACCCAGAGTGCCGATGGTGTCCTCGCTCTGCTTCACCTGTTCCGCCATCATCCTGCTCATGGACATCAGACTCTCTGTGATGGTGCTGCTGGTTTCCACAAGGCTTTCTTTGGTCACCTTCCTGATATGAAAACACACACAGAGCAGTTCTGAGGTCTGCGTGGGGTCCAACCACCGTCAATATGGGCGAGCACAAATGAGATCCACACTCAGATTACTTCAGCGAGCTCGGCACAGATTACAGAAAGTTTCTGCTCCCACGAGCGAGACTGAACCCTGCGAGGACAACACTTTGCTTTGAGTGCTTTGCACACAACTTCCATCTTCTGCTCGACCAATCACAAACAAGTCGAGTAACTGTTGGTAGAGCACCATTTTCATTTTTTTTTTAAACGAAGAGCAAATTAGGCTGTAAGATAAGACAAATACAAAGAAGTTATGATCAAAGTCATAATCTGGGCTGAAAGCTAAATTCCCCGACTGTGAGTGAAGTATATAATAATTTAAGTTCTTATACGTAAAAAGTTATGAATTAAATAACTAATGAATGCTCCATTCACACAGGATTTATATTACAGCGTGGTGGTTAATACTAGCTGTAATTACATTATATTATGAATAAAGACAGTCAAAAGAAAGTATAATTTTTCTCAACATCGATGAGGCTGCTTTTGCAGTAAGAAAGAAACTGGTATCCGCATTGTGAGCGCAGCTGAGAGATAAACTTTTAAAATGCATATATTCTATAACTTAATAGTTACAACGAGACACAAGTGTTTGACTGAGGTAGAATAAACATCGGGATGCGTGTTCAGGCGGAATAAAAGCGAAGCCTCGGCCTCTGGGTGCGCTGACCTTTGTCTGACGCTCTGGTGTTCCACTCCGAACAGCAGCTCGTCCTTCTCCGTGCTGTCGATGACTAGTTTACACGCCAGGTTAGCTTTCTTCCATGCTGTCTGGTTACTGGAATCCACAAAAAAAACACAAAGAAACAACAGTTTCAGAATCTTAGTTTTTGTTATAGATTTGCAACTCCTCTGTGCATCTGACTCTTGTGGTGTGCATAATGTTTAAACTCATAAATATCAAATGTGATACTTTATCTGCCTCTCAAACTACTATTAGATCCAGAATCCTAATTGTCTTTATCCCCTAATTATAACCCACCACAGGAGACAGAGGCACCGCCAAACCTGATGCAAAGAGGGTGTACCACCCAGCACTACAGCTCATTGTGATGTGTGAACAGACTGAAATACAGACGGCTCAGTCACTCCAACACTTTACTGGACGCTGGCATTCAAGCGATATGAATGACGGCAATAAAGTCGGTGATTCAGGCGGAAAATGAGTTAACACACCTCAGCATTTGCCTTCGCTGGCTCTCCGTCTCTGCCTGGATGGACAGTCTGTCCGTCTCTCGGTCATACTCTCTGGCCATCTGCTCCAGATCCTGACAACAGAACACAAATCAAACCGGTTGGACTCGAACACAACTCATCTGTCGGATGCAACACAGTACACGTGATGGGAGGCCTGACCTGGATTCTCAGTCGGAGCTTGTTGAACTTCTCTTTGACCTGCGAGTTGAGCTCCATGAGAGTTGACTGAGGTCCAGGGCAATCTCTGATGTCCTGCATGCAAAACAAAACCCCATAATAAATGACATGTTTTAAATATATAACATTGATCCTGATCTAAGGTCCGCAAGAACAAAATTATCACTGAAACATAATATGAACGACTTATTTAGAATTTTCTTTCGGACAACGCAGCTCAACTTAAATTGTTGTTCTTAAATATAACGCATTTTAAAATAGTTTTAAAGTAGTCTTGGGTGGTGACCCATAATCATGTACAGAGGTGGTACTGAATTTAATTATCAATCTTTTCATATTCATCAGTAATGTTCTATTATCATATTTTCTACATAAATTAAAACCTTTTGCCAATAATCCTGTAAATAAAAAATAAAACATACCAGTAAACGGTTCTTTTGATTAAAGAGTTTGACTTATATTAAAAAGGACCAATTATCTACACAATACTACTAAAGAGATAACAACACAGCATCGGCGTAGAAACCTTTGCTTTTATTTTATGATTATATCTAATGCAAGCATTAGTATTTTGCTCATTTTACTTCATTTGAAGATGCAGCTGTGCACTTTTATTCCTCAACATTTACAGACCACCTAAATACTGTGCAACCTCCTTTGATGAGTTTACCCAATTTTAATATCCATGTTAAGGATCCCCAGGACAGACGGTCTGTAGAACTACGTGCACACTCTAGACCTAATCATCACCATTACCAGGTGGCGAAAAACTAATCTCCAGGTTCACTGTGACATCTACAAATAGACGTATTATTATAATTTGGAAGTTAAAAATGCAAAACAGATCTTATTCTCTGACATCATAATAAAAAACATGAACAATACATTGACAGGCTAACACACCCTCCAGTCTCAGTAACTGCTATGCATGGAATCAATTTGCCTCCTTTATTGTTGACCATTGTTGACGGACTAAAAGTATGGGTAGGACTCTCAAGCCAAACATCTAGGTGTAGTTATGGATTCAGACCTCGACCTGAACAATGACAACTACGAAATCAGGCTTCCACCACCTGAAGAATAAATCAACCTGAAGAATATATCAAGGTCTCAACAGAATTTGGAGAAACGTGTCCATGCATTTATCTTCAGTGGACAGGGTAACTCTGTATCGTTTGGTCACGTGTCACGGTCTGTCAATAACAACATAATCGCTCCTCATTGATCCGTCCGACGCGTCACTACTTTCACGATGGTTATACAATAAACATCGAAGCAACACATATGTTGGCAGTGAAGGATGTGAATAAAGTGAAATAAAGTAATCTCGATATACTAAACTGCTAGTGTCCTTTTTTCCTCCGTCTTTACCGGTTTAGCTTCATCTTTGTGTTAGCAAACGACGAACCAACAGACAGTGATTCAGGCGGACGTTTCACTTTTTACCTGAACGAGAGCCTTAATTTCTAGGTCATATTTGATCATTTCTTGTCCACAGATTCGGACGTGGACATCCGCGGAAGACGCCATATTTGTTTTTGTACGACAAGCCGGAGGGCCAAAAAGATGACGCGTTTGCTGAAGGCGAAGCGATGACGGGTTTCCGGTTACTGCCAATATTACAACAGCTGTGTGATAAATTAAGAACTTAATCTGGTAACATATGATATACCTAATAAAGAATAACTGATGTCAAGAAAATATCAACCAATATATATATATATATATATATATATATATATATATATATATATATATATATATATATATATATATATATATAATGAAAAACACTTGGAAGCTACTTTTAATTTTTATCATCATGAACTCTTTATCTCTTTATATTAAGTAGCGGTTTTATACGGCTTCACCATTACATTGCATATAAATACACTTGGGGTCTGATGCATAGCCTCAACCTTTTGCCCAGGCATATGGGACACACTGCAATATAAAATAGTGCCCTTGTATGTGCTGCTTGACTACACAATGCGAGTGAAAACCGAACCACCAATGGGCTTGCATGAATTTATGAGGTTACCTTTGCTTAAAATGTGCAAATTGTTAAAGAAAACTATAATTAAATATTGAAGCCATTAATCAGCTTCACTCCTCCTGTGTCTACTAAAAAACAGCAATACAGGTGTGATCCCACAACATATAAGGGGATGTCCAAAGTTGCAGGATTTCTAGATATTTAAAATAGACTGCTGGATAAATATGAGAGCAAAATACTGTATTAGTAATTAGGACAAAAGACATATTGTCAAAGGTTATGCACCAAACTTACACTGGCAAGACATTCAATTGTAAAACTATAAATATGAAGACTATGCTTGTGATATCTGTTATTTATACATTTAAAATATACTTATTTCTTGTAGGTAAACATGCAGAGCTTTATCAAACATAGATAATAATATCCATGCACTGGTATTGGAAGTGATGTTGTATCTTGTAGTCAGTGGGCTGGAAATAAATATTTTTGTCAGACTACAGCTGTTCATTGATCCAAATTCAAAGACAAAAAGACAAAGATGTATCAAGAGACACAAGCTGCAGTGGTCGTTGCACTGGCTGCAGCCTCTGGTTGAGGTAGTGGCATAGTACATGTGGCGCAGTTATCCATCCTGTCAGCCATACTTATTTGGTATGGTAAGTCTGGTGATATTATGTAAAGTCCAGCGAACCAAACCAACAGTAAATTAAACCTACTGGGTATCGCTACAGCTCTGAAAGAGCATCTCCCTGTGCCACAGATCTCTAATCAGTGAGCCACAGCGTTACACTGACCAGTTCTTCCATTATGATAAAGGTGGGCACAGAAGTTCATGGCAGGTCAATCCCACAGACGCCGTCCTTATGTCATCAATACTTTCGAGACCACCAAATTAAACAAATTCATGTTTCCCTTATTCGGAGTAGTAATGAATGCGCATTTCCTAGAAAAAATATTTGTGAGCCGTAAACATCTTCAAGAAAGTCACAGACTTAGACCAACCGGGCGTGTCGTGCAGTAATAGGTATAATGTCCCTGTATTTGTTCCTTGCTCATACCTATATCATCTCGTTAAACTGGACATATACGTACGTGAACACTTTAGAGGACTGCGGGAATCTGTGATCTTCTTCCCAGCCATTCTAAAGCCCATGTGCACATAGTTACATGAACCAATTAAACACACAAGATTTAGGATGGGGTGCTAATGGTTTTATTATTTTGATATTAAAATCAATAAACATAATCAGACTATTGTGGTTACAAGCAGAGCTGTGGTACCAACTCAACAGAGAAATAATGGTTTAAAAAAACAAGAAAGAAAAAGAGAGGCACAATAACACAACAACCACAGACAAAACTGTCAGAAGCTCTGAAACAGAATGAGTTGTTAATGTACAAACCCAAAATATTTTTTTTTTTTTTTAAATCATCCTTTAAATTTCCACATCTGTGCATAAAGCCCCTCCCCCCTGTGCATCCAAGAAATAACAAAACATTGTTAAACAAAAGAAAACGTTAGATACAACAAAAGTAAAAACCCAGCACAACATTTATTACACAACATAAATATAACAACTGTCAAGATATTGTATTCGAACAGGCATATATGTGAACTACAAATATAGACGTCATTGCTAGAGAGAGGATCAAGTTAGTTTCAGCAGGATACACTTTCTGCAGGTTTTGCTTCTTAAAGAAATTATAAAATCGCCAAGAGATCTATTATAGAGCACTTAGAAGTACAGCCCTCCTACTGAGACTGGGAGAGGAACACACACAGGACTAACTACAGAAAGATCCCATGCTGTTGATCTAGTCCAATAAGTTACCATACAAGACCAGAAGCATCATAACAATGGCATGTAGCTGTGGAGCTCAGAATAACCGATACCATCTACATCATCTACGTGGTTTTGACTAGAAAATAATTTTGTCTCGATTATCAAAACAGAAAAAAAATAAAAATAAAAGAAACAAAAACATCTGCTTTAGGATAAGTATTTCCTGTTTGTTGAATGTCTCTCCCCCTCTCTTTCCTCGTGCATTTTGGTAAATCTGGAAGGAGTTGAAATCACTGCAGTGGTGAATGATGACATGTGATATAGAAAGAGGCGTTGTTTGTATTGCGACGGGTGGATTTTTGTTTTGTTGTTTGCTTCAATAAGATCAGTCTGCAGAAGAGGAAACGATCCCCCTCCCCCAATCATTCTTTGCAGGGGAGGATGAGGGGTCTCTGCCCACCAGCCTTTAGTGGCCCCTGGCTGAAGCCAGGAGCTCCCTGACAAGACGACTGCGAACCAAAGCCCTTCTGAAAAGAAAAAATAAGCACCCAGAAGGGGGCGAAAACATCTCTGGCGCAGTGGTGAAGTTTTCCCAGAAAACTGATCAAATGTTTACATTTTCCCAACTAAAGTCAGAGAGCAGGCGAGCCGACTCCTCCAACCCGAGCGCCCGAACACTCGGCCCCGAGCCACGACAAAAGAGGCGTTGCGTCAAGGAGCGGTTCTCTTTGCTGACCCGCTCTACCGCCTCCGTCCCACCGCCTCAAACCTTCATCGACAGAACGCTTCGGGCGCTTAATCAAAGTCACAATGAAACCGCAGCTCTGACCGCATCCTGCTTCCTGTCGGGCAGAACGCAACACGAGGGCGTGGAGGGTCACAGATTACTGAGGGCGAGGCGGGCAATAACTGAACGTGTGGGACTTTGATCTCATCATACAAAAGATTTATTTATGACACATTGGAAATTTCGTGGCCAAATTGGTGCAGTTTGTGCGTTACTTTCAGTTTATTAATATCAGCTAGTTTGCAATGAGCCAACACTTATAAGTGCCGTTTAGTATTAAAACGGCGTTTGTCCACACAGGTCAATATAGTATTTGCTTCATGTGCCTTCAAAGCCTTTGGTTTTAGCAGGATATTTTACACGTTATTTACAAATATTGTCTCTTTTGGGTATTCATCTATCTATATTAATTATCTGTGGATTTATTTAGTTATTTAAAAATCCATTTTGAAAGAGATTTTAATGATTTGTAATATCTCTGTTGTCAAAAGTTGGATTTCTATGTAAAAATACAAGAACATGTATTCTGTCAATTATGTAGTTATATACAGCTGTGTAAAATGGCATAATGAAGCAAGATAAGTATAAAATTGTGACTTTTCATTGTGACTTTGATTCAGGTCTATGACGTTTCAGTGGAAACACTATAAAATCTAGTTTCAACAAATCGTCTCTTTACAGGTTAATGTACAGGACAAAACAAATAAATATCAAAGAAATGGTATGAACACTGGGATTGGAAAAACACGCAACACAACATAATTTAGGGGAAAACAAGTCTACCGTGCAACATTTGACATAGTCAGAGCATAAATATCAAACATATTATTGATAATATAAAAAAAAGGTTGAAACATACACAAGCAGGACAGTGCTGTATAAAGATACAACCTTCGTTAGCCTTCTGGATTCTGACCTCTGTATCCAAACACAAGTCTAACAGGAAGTAGCACAACAGGAAAAGCTCAACGAGACACTCGCGTCGGTCTTCATGATCCTGCTGAGGAAGACTAATCTACATTCATCAGCAAAGCAGCAGCGTTATACCTCGCTATGTCAGCATACAGCAGTGTAGCAGTCAGAAACACAGCACTGACTAGAGTCGTCGACAGAAGGAATAATATGGCTAAAACTGCTTTTTAAAACACAGCCATGATAGCACCCAGCCACTGACAGATTAGCACCACAGTTTGCCTCGATGCTCAGTTCGTCGCTTCATTCGCACCCTGCGACTCAGTGCCAACACTGACTTCAAGGACGGTCTGGCACTTTATAATAGCAAAGTTAAGAAACGGAAAGTTCGGTTTTATGCTTCTTTTTTTTTTTTGTCGTTTCGTTTTGCTTTTTTTCTCGAAAAAGAGGCAGCAACACGGTGCGCCGTGTCAAAAAACCACAGAAGAAGAAGACGAACGCAATTTAATTGACTCGGTCAAAAGCGGGCCCGAGTGTCCCCTCGGCCTCAGACACAGAGGAAGTTTGCTCTTCTCTACACGGACACACCAGCGGTTATAGTAGCAGCAGCCTATACAGAAAACACAATAACATGGCGTAGTGGGCAGAGAAAGAGTTAAAAAAAAAACAGAACCAGGTTTCCCAAAACATCAATTTAGAGTTTGAATTTGTGTTCTTCTTCAGTTCCACGTGAAAAAGGTAAATCCATCGCAGACACAACAAACAGCATGTCGGCTGTTTAAAGCTGCTCGGACAAAACCTATTGATTTGGGATTTAAATGATTTTGTGTGTAGGTTTTGGGAAACCCGGTCCCTTGTTTCTGTAGAGAATCCCCTCCAGACTGATAAAGGTGCAGATTTGTGTTCTCATATATTTGATTAAGGCACCTGGTTCAGCAGGCATCATATTCAAAACCAAATGCAAGGTGAGTAACACTGTTGGTCATTTTGTCTTGGATAAAGGTGCGAAAAAAACACCAAAAAAAACAGGGTGTGTGTGGTAATAAAATACTCTAATTGTGTCATGGACACTGAACCAAAAACCTCTTGTGCTCGTTCAATTGCAGCAAGCGTGAAATCATTTGACTGCCAGTAACAATGGAGGCACTTTCCATTGATTGGCCAAATCATTTCACGATCTGCAAAGAATTCCAGACGTTACTCGATTTTCTCAGTGCAGTGCAGGAAATCATCAAACATTATTCCTACTTTGTTTTTTTTGTTCGGAGTACATTTCAGTTTGTATTCTGTTGGAAACAATGTGCAGGTTAGTGAGTATACAGCCTCTGAATATGAGGTGTATTGACAAACGGGGTGGCCCAAATGGGTCCGAACAAGACAGGACAAATTTGAAATGCCCCGAAAAAAAAAAACTCAAAACCAGACTGAGATCTGACACCGCAGCCAACAGGAGGTAACGTCACTTTCTCTTTTTTGTTTTTTGTTTTTTACAAACCCAATTTATTGAGATGATAATATTTGGTGGCACTCATCTTAGAAATATGTAATTTCCTAATAATTTCTTAAGAAGTCTCTTGATTCCTTCAAGGATTGTTTCAATACACAATCTTTTTTCAAATTCTCGATTTTGGTCTCCACCAACCTGGGTGACATACCTGGATATTTAGCTCAATGCTCCGCTATATTCACTCACTATATTGCTAACTATCCACTGTTTGGTGCAGAGCAGAAAGTCAGTGGGTTGTTAGAGCTTTACATCCAGGGATGGAAACTGCACTGGAAATAACATCCAGACTGAGTTAGACCTAAAAAACACAAATGAGCTGAAAGATGCTCAAACGCTCCAAAGAGCTGAGGGGAGCTGCAGAGTCATCCGTTTTCTGTGGGTTCATTACTGCGAGCAACACCTGGCCCTCCACATGGAATAATTATAAACTGATTATACAAAATAAAGTTTTCTATATTTATGTTGAATCATAGGTTTTGGCATGTTGCACGGACTACAACTCAATTTGAATAATTGTAAGTCCCATTACTAAACTGCAAATCTCTTTCAAAGAAACTTATTTTGAAATTATTCAAAAACGACAAAAAACAATGAAGCATTACCAAATATTTCTTCTCTCAACGCCAACATATTAACATGATAATAAAATTCCACTTGCTACTTATATCGAAAGTGAATGTGTTGTACCTCTCAGATGGAATAAAGATCCTCTGTGGCTCTGGCCGACGGCATCAAATCAAGGAGTCTGACTTTTACATCAATAAATGTGGGATGCCCAACAATAGCAACCATGCAGTTCAATCTAATACATATGACATTTTCATTATTAGATGGTTCTTGGAAAAGTAATCAGCACCATGTGACAAACCCCATTTAGAACCCGGCGGGAAATCAGAGTATAATCCTTTTGCGAGGGGAACATTTTGCAGGTTGTGTGTGTTTGAATACCGATGTGGAGAAAGCGGCGAATCTTTGTGAGTTATTGTGCCAACTCTGTCGGCCTTTTTTAAGGTTGTGTAGCGAGCGTTGCACTATATTGATTGACATTGAAAATTCATAACACACAAACACAAAATATTTTTGTACAGAGTAAAGAATGGCGACAATAATTGGAATACATAAATATATATTTCTTTTGATTTTATATGTCATCACATGTCAGATAGAACGATATTACCCTGATTTGCTGAAGAAGAGCTTTATGGATCCACTTAGCTTTTATTGGACAAGAGGAGCACACAAGGTTACACACTATATTAGCTTAATAGTCGACAGTATAGGATTTATATCATCAGAAAGAAAAAGAATAAGGAATAGTTCAACTGGCGTGCATTTTCACTCATTTCCTTGACTGTTAAAATGCCACAGAGTCTCCTGGTCTGAATGTAAAGTTGCACAGCTTGCACCTATCATGTTAAATGTACAAACCTGTCAGGACTCTCCAATCAGCTTTGTGATCGTCTACAAAACACACACACACACACACACACACACACACACACACACACACGCACACACGCACACACACACACACACACACACACACACACACACACACACACACACACACCGCTGAGCTGGTCTACTATTGGCCAACCAGCGGCTCTTTAACCACTGTCGACCCCCTACCAGACCTCGGCAAACTTATAGTTAAAAAAAATGGCTTCAAAAGTTGTCCTAAAAAGATACAAGTAGGGCAACGTGTTGAAGCCGTTTCTCAGATCTAATTCACCACGTCTGCTACTTCAGTCAAGGTTGTTTTGAGTCAATCAGGCTGAATATTGTTGTTGTTGTTGTTGTTGTTGTTATTGTTGTTGTTGTTGTTGTTGTTGTTGACAATATATTGGCCGAACAATGTCTTATAAACCTCAGGCACACCCCTTGGCATCTGACGTGTCTGCTAAGTATTTATTTGATTTGTGTGTATGTTCAAAGTTCAAAAAGGCAATAAGTGTCCGGATTGATCTCCATTTGTAACTGGCTTGCCATACAGTACAGTGATATAGTAACCTCCCCCGAGGCGTCCCGGAACAGCATCTTTAAAACGGGCTCTTCCTGGCCGCCTCGGGCTAAACCCTCTCCTCATTAAGTCACAAGTAGAAATCAGTTTACAAATGATAACAATATAGCTCTCTGGAGAAATGTGTCACACTGTACATCACCCTGAAGAGGAAGCCAAAGCAGAATCAATTTTTCCATAGGAAACCTCTACTGAAGGCAAATGGATCATGACGCCAGGGGGGGGGGGGGAGGGTCAGCATCAAGATCAACGTAGGGGCCCTGGAATCAAAACCTTCTCTTTATTTTGTTATATATATATATATATATATATATATATATATATATATATATATATATATATATATATAATATATATATATATATATATATATATATATATATATATAAGACCACAAACACTCTATCCACACAGTTCTTGACCAAGGAATAAATCTATCCCGTCTGGGCTTCCCAGAGCAGTGATACATGCTCATACAGCACCTCATATCATTACATTTAGACCCGACCCTCATCAGGCCGCGCACCTATTCCTTGCTAGTTCACAGACCTAGCCAAGTCAGGTGATAGACCTATCCTGGCAAGTAGTCATCAAGTACACTTGCAGCATTCACACCAGGCCTTTTAGCAGCAAATGGAAGAAAAAAAATGCTTTCTTTTTGTTTGTTTTTTTCCTTTTTTGGACAAAGTGCTTTTGTTTTCAACAATATAAGATAGAGTATTCTAAACATATATCTAACATTTAGAAGGTACATATCAACTTATATATTCTATTTACAAAAATGAATCACTACTAAGAAAATAGCTATGGACGGTCGGGGGAGGGGGGGCAAGTCATTAGGCTACAGTTAGCACGAAGAAGTCGAATAAGAATCATGGATACTCATCATCCTATTTTCAGAAAAAAGCACCATTTCTCCCTTTTTAGGCGGAAAACAAAAATCGGTAAAAAAAGATATAGATGCAGCACTAGCTGTTATTCAATCACACAGTACAGAGACCACAGCTCGGCATCGCCATCACTAGACATCAGAGTTCTCTCTGTGAAGGAGTACTTTCCTCGCTTCAAACTATTCTGAATTCAGCCTCGTCACACGTGTGCTTTTTGTTTGTATTCGCCTGCTAACGGAAAGAAACTGGTTGAATTTGTAAAATTCCTGGGTATGGCAGTGTTTCCTCTGAGGAGACATCAAGAAGGCCAGCATACAGGCATCATGTATTTCTAAAGGTTTGGACATGCTGCCAATCTGTGGCCTGGATATTGTACCTCTGCATGTTTTGGGGGGGGGAGAAATAGACTTTGAGGCTGCGACTGGTCAGGAAGGATGTGAGCTGAAAACCGAAGGTGAGGCCAGCCTCAAAGGCAGCAGTGTCAATCCCAGGAAATGCATAATTCAACCAGTTTGATGTTCACAGAGGGAATATGTGGGACAAGGGGAACACCATGCACGGGGCTGAATCCAGATCGATCCGAGAAACACTCAAATGGCTTTGGCTTTCATGGAGCAACTGCCCTCACGTGCTGTCGTCCTCCGAGTTTCTTGCTCCTCTGGACACGCCCCTGTCCTCGCTAAGGACAGCAGGTCCTCGTCCGCTTGATAGACGACTCAAAGTGCACCGTGGCGTTGCTGCATTGCGTTTCAAATGAATGCAGTCCGGATTCTCTGTAAATCCCTCGACTAGGAAATGATAGCGAAAGGGTCAGGTGACGGTTTATATAATCAAACATATAGATCAATTGACTGCTCTTTAAGACCGTTCTCCTTTTCTCCTCCACATCTCCACTCACGCAAATATTTCCAAACCAACAGGAAAGATAGCAGGCAGCTGAAGTACAAAAATATAACAATAAATTTGTTTTTGTATGTGTTTTTGTTTTTTTTCCTCTAACTTACGCGATGCAAGGATAGGATTTAGAAATGTGTCATGCTTAAAAATGAATAAATTGTCATGAAAAGTGGCATCTCACCATTGCTAGATATAGCATTAATGATTCTATAGACGGTACTTTAAAAGACAACTCAGTTAATATTTAGTTGATGGACTAGACCTCATCTACATACAGAAATAAAACAAGTGACACCAGGAACAACATGTTTTGGTTATTGTTGGTGACATTTTGACAAACAAAAATGTAACATAGCTTATCTACTAGCGCTCTTGGTTGTTGTCCTAAATAGAGCCATAAAAACAATTAGCATGGGGAGGGAGGAACACGTTCAGGAATTAGGTGCTTGCTAAGCCACACATCTACTGGAGAAGCCCACAGATGGAGTTCATTTTCATATTCTTAAAAAAATAACTGAATCTTCCTTTTCTGTACAGAATTGGACCCAAGCTAATTTCACAGTTCTAAGAAGTTCCCTGACCCTCCCACATTTCTTACATTCAATACGGCCTCAGTTAAGCTGTGCAAAACTTTACTTTAACTGGCTGGTCGCCATTTCGTTGCATGTGTCTTTGGTACAAAAAACAATCAAAATATAGTGTGCAAATCTTTTTCTTTTTTGTAACTCTAAATGAAAATATCTGTCAACCCTCCCCCGATCCCTCAAGACAAAAGTACCAAAAAACAAAAAAAATCATCCATTGCGCAGCCCTCCTATATACACAGACTCTGTGGCATGGGCGCAACGAGAGCTTCCACTCATCTTTGTACATTCAGAACATCTTCAGACGACGGGAAAAAAACACACAACAAAACCCATAATTGTCTCCCTCCTCACGTTCATCGACAATCTCCCTCAGTGTAAAGCTGTCCGCTCCTTGGCCGGACCTCGGGGAGCTCGGACCCGTCGCCTCTTCTCGGTCAGTCCCTCTCACGCACTCAGACCGACAGAAACACACGCATACATACACAAGGCACAATGAATAGAACTCGGATCAAACACTAGCATGAACATCTCTGCTGTACAAAAAGAGGAGCCAGTGCCGTTTTTCACTGGGAGACACTTTTGTGTACAGCTTCCTAGAGGAGATGGATCACTGTTTGTCATCTTCATCACCACCACAACGTTCTTCCTCACAGTCTGCCCTCATTCTGGCAAAAAAATGCCCGTTTCACCCGGTCCAGTTATAACCAGCACAAGGCAAAAAGCACCAAACTACATTCCCTTCCCGCACCACATGGCCGAGCGCCTCCTGCTGTTTGAGTTCCCGTGGTCAGAATGAGGCGTCACGCGTCACCCCGCCCGCCGCGAACCGCAGGACGTCTGCCGCTTAGTCGTGTAAGTCGAATTCTGACTTTAAGCTTCTATTGCTTTTTTTTGTTTTCGAGCTTTCCTTCTTTTTTTTTTTTAAAGAAGTGAACTCCTACATTTTATCAACAGCAGACCTGATTGGCAAACAGGGGGATGGCATGAACATATTTAGGCCTTCAATACAAAATACTTCCTGCCACCCCAAAAACACCTCGGAGAACCCTCGGTTCATTTTAGTTTTTTTCCGCTCCGCAGCTGCTTCGGCAACCGAAAGCTGTGGATCAGTTCAACATCCTGGAGTTCATTTTTGTTGCCACGCAAGTAGTAGGAAATGATAACTGGCAACTTTTGTCACTCTTCGATGGTGTCTGACTAACTTCCTCTATCATTACAACCTCAAATGAACTGTGGAAGTATTCCAGTGGTTCCTCTCGTGGGACCGTCTCTGCATCCACCCTGGAAGCAAACCTCCGACCGAATCGACCCTATACAACACTATGTTAAACACATCTAATAGTCACCAGTGGATTTAGGACGTGCTATTAGCTATACACCTAACCATCCCCTGCCGTTAGAGGTGCTTTCCCCACCACATGCTGACAATGGGTTGGGAGACAGTGACACACTGACACTGCGCCGTGTGCAGAGACAGTAAGCTAAGGTGTAAGCCATATAGGTGCATGGCTAAAACAAGCACACATACATACACACCGTATGTGTGTTTGTGTGACTAACAATGTGTATGTACTCTGGGTTGGAGGGGGCATGCAGCAGGGAGAATAGTTACAATGGGACAGCACGGTGGAAATATTTAGTCCACTGCTCTCAGTCTGTCTACATTTTGGAGGTCGGGACGCGCAGGCCGACCAGTCCGCCGGTGGGATCACCGCGTCCTGTGGTCTCCAAGATCTTGTTGACAAAATCTGAAGTCTCCCCAGCAACAGGTGATGCCACTGCAGTAAGACACATTCAGAGATGTTAAGCACCTTGTTCATGTCCCAAACAAACAGAATAAGATGATTTGTGTGGAGAAGCTACAGAGAATATACTTTGTTATTAACCTCCCTGTTCAGATTGAGCTTAACGGTTGAATATATATCCATTACTAACATCGTTATTACTAGCTATAATATTTCTCATCATTTGATTTTCCCATTATGTAGATTGCAGCATTTTCTTTTTTTACCACTTTCATAACAGTTTACATTTGCTCTGTTAAAATTATATTTAATCCATCTTTAAGTTATATCATAATGAAACCTATATTTTCATGTCAGAGACTTTTGCAACTATGTGTTTTTGGATAGCAACCGGTCATTTAAATCAAATGTAATTTCATGTATATTTAATGTGTGTAAAATGACAGCCAGTTATGGCTGTCAGCCGTCGTCCTTCTCTTCAATTCTCACCGAGTGTCTTCTGGATGAGATGCTCCAGAGTGTCGGCCATGTTGGTCGCCCGCGGAGAGGAGTCCTCCACTCGGGCCACGATCTCCTCCTTGATGGCGTTGATCACAAAGAGCAGCCGATCTACAGGGAGGCACACGGTTGAGCACACGGACGAGCACTCAACACACTCAGGAACAGCTGGAGAGCCTTTTTTTGTATATTTCAATAATCTAAAAAAGGTCAATTTTGAATGTTAAAAAGCTTAAATGGAGATATATGACATATTTGACATATGAATTTATCAAGCGATGAAGAAAAAAAAGATACAGAGGGTTGATTAGCTCTGTATGAAAACGTGTGTCGCAAGCAACGTACCGTACTCCGTGCTCAGTCCCCACAGCTTCACCTTGTTTGCTTCATACTGGGCCTTCTTTTTTAAACGACAAGCTCTACAACAAACAGCAGATGATCGGAGTTTACTAACGCACAACAGGAGAGAGATCTTTTTCAGAAAACATGGAGACATGACACGATGCCCCCAAATGAATAACTTGGGTTCACCTGAACTCTACACGCAGGGTCGAAGCAAAGCAACCTCTTTAAACCATCGCACTAATAACTTTTTTGTTATTTTGTTTATTGTTTTATGTAAATATGTATGTGTGGATTTATGTGTGTGTAGATGTATATGGGTGTGTGATATATATGTGTATATATATATATATATGCATGTGTATATTGTTTGTGTGTATATTTATATGGATATATGTACAGTATATGATTCTCTGAATTAAGTTTCCTTGTGAAATCATTAGGGCACTTATACGCTTGATAGCTTTAGCCTTGACCCTTTCGGTCATCAAGCCATTATTTTTTTTCTTCTCTTTTGTTGTAAAAATCTTGATTTTTGTATATTACCGAAATAAACTAAAATAAACTAAACTAAACTAAACTGTGGAGGTCAGTGCGATGGGGAAAGCAGGGCGGGGCTCCTCTGCCGTGTGTGTGCGTGCGTTACCTGGACGCCAGCTTGTTCTTCTCCTTGCGTGAGCGCGGCCGCGCGGTCAGCGGCAGCTCGCTGACGGGCGTCAAGTCGCTGATCACCTTGTTCAATTTCCGAAGCTCGGTGCCGATCTGCAGCAGCTTGCGTGGGTTGGGGGTCAGGTCTTCCACGTCGGTGCGGCGGGACTTCTTCAGCATGTACTTCCCTTCATGAGGACGGACGAGCGGAGGCGTTAGAGGACGCTCACATGTTTCAGCAGGCAAGTATGCATGACGGCTATTGCACTTTCCTTTACAGGTTTTGTATCATTTGGGCTATTCAACTTCAGTAGCAAGTGGGCCGAATAACAAGTGAGGGCCGCACAGAATATTGATCAGTGGCAACTAACAGCTGACCTCCAGAGGAGCGCTTGATTTCCCCACCTTATGTTTGCGCGCTGCGGCGGCGGCACATTAAAACATTAAATAGCCGAGAGCTTTTTCAGCGTGAGAAATACGATGTGTGGCGGGAGTGTTTGAGTTAAGACCGGCATGCGTGAGTCTCACGCTCAATGCGTGACACTTGAGAGCCCTGCAGACAACTTCCCGACGCTTCGGCTTTGAGAGAGACGTGTTGCAGCTTAACGGTATCGTCAGCTAGCGCCGTGTTTCAGTGCTCAGACCAGAGCGCTGGTGAGAGTGGGTTACGGCAACCGACACGGGGCGTGACATAACGACGTCACCATACAGGTCTGCTGGAGGCAACAGTGAAGCTCAACGGCTCTGGGTTACATGTCTCGATGTATAAAAGAGGCGTGTCCGTCAGTTTTATTTTTTCTTACCAAGCTATACTGATTTGCAGGCAGTCTGGCGGGCCGGAGTTAAAGTCAAACGGGCCGTATCCGGCCCGCGGGCCGCTAGTTGAATAGGCCTGATTTACAGAATGAATAGTATGTGTTGCATGTTAAATAATCAGTCACTTAATATTAAATTAATCATCACTAGAGTGTAACGGCTCCTCCCTCATCCATCTGTCCAGGTTGGACTTTCACTTTGTCTGTCGGTCAGTTGATGATTGTCTGTCTGTCTGTTGTCCGGTCTCTGTATGTCTTGACTCTGCGTGTCTTCTCTTGTCGTTCACCCGTTTGCAGCTAATCATCACATTTAGTCTGCATGCTTTTACGTTGCGTCTCTGATGTGATGTTTTTATTCTGTCCATTGTAGCATTGTTCGCCCTTATTTTATTTGCTTCGTCTGTAGATTGTATTTATTCAATTCAATTCAGTTTATTTTGTATAGCCCAAATTACAAATTTGTCTCAGAGTGCTTTACAATTATTATATTTATAATCTTATGTTTTTAACATCAGCATCTTTGGGACTACAGATGAAAAATAGCCTCTTGGCTAACTCTGGCACATTTACAGAAATGTTTTTATCAATGTGCACTGTCCCTTATTAAATAAACCATATTAAAAAAATTTAACTTTGTTGGCCAAGAACTAAGTATTTTTCACTTTTGACTAAATGTATTTTAGAGCATTAAGACATCTCTTGCTGTGATTCAGTCCGGTTGTCCAATGCTGCGTTTGCAGTCCACATGGGAGCGCTGCGAGGCGCCGTCGTTTTCAGAAACGCGCTGCCCCAGTCCGCTCGGCGGCCATGGAAACCGATTGGGCTGTTTGTTTACACAGTGCCAGCTTGAGATCCCCAGCTAATAATAGTTTCAGTGTCTGATATACTTTCTCTGCGTGCCGCAACAGAATCAAGCAAGAAAACCCCTGATGATCTACAATAAACCAGATGAATGATATGTTATCTATGATATCTATTTTGTAATTCTGATTAAAGATATGCAACACAGAGACATTTGCTCTATATAGCTAATCGGAGGAGCGGACGGGCCTCATGACTGGCGCTTAGAAATGAGCATTTTGTGTGAACAGCCAGGCTGCAGCTTACGCAACACTTTACTTCAAACCCGGCAGGTTCAGTTAAAAAGAAAAGTGTCGTCGAGTTTGTTGGACAGCCACAAATTCAAAATATTTACATTTTCTGTGCTTTTTCTTTCTGAAACCCCTGTTAAATTATCAAAATTCAAGTCAAATCATACTCTACATATGCAAATAAGAAACATTTAAAACGGGAGTGAATGCATGAAAGATGCTTTGCAGGCGTGTGCAGAGCAAAACAAGTGCCACATGGGATCACTTAGACTACAGTATCACTGCAACACGCTGTGCACAGCTGCTGCTGTGGAAGTCCAGAGGGTCACCGTCCCACTGAGAGACCCAGGACGAGCACTGCAGTCTCCACCAAGTATGATATGTAGAGTCCAGTGATGTGTGACCGAGGTGGGGGAATGAAATGTCAAAAACAGAATAATCCAAAAGTCCCGTTGAAGATTCCCGTAAAAACGTTGACTAAACATCAAAAGGCGTACATCACACAGCTCCAGCTTGCGTTATACATTTGTTTTGTACTGTATGTGTGTGTGTGATGTCATACCATGGAGAGGCCCGTTCTTCTGGTACAGGTTGCTAGGCAGCGTGTGTCTGTCCCACTCAGACGGCTTGAGCATGCGTTCCTGTTTGGAGGGGGTGAGCTGCTCGCTGTACTCCCAGAAGTAGCGGCGCTTGCCTCTCTTCCGGCTGGAGACTCCTGCTGTCAGGCCTTTTATGTCCTCCATTAGCTCCATGTCACAGCCTTGAGAAATGGGGAGCAGAAATGGGAGCGAAAGAGGGAGAAAGAAAATGCAGGGCAGGAACAGTAAGGCAGTAATATAAGAAACAAACAAAAACATTCTCAAACAATGACGAGCCATTGATTGGTCACGCGACCAGAAGCGAGTAGATACCTTCGCCGGGCTCGGAGAAGGTGTCGCTCATGTCGTCATCCTTGTCAGCTTCGTAGTCCTCATCTTCCTCCTCCTCGTCCTCATCCTCCTCGTTCTCAGACAGCTCGTGCTCACTGCCGAAACCCTCGTCGTGGTTCTCGTCGTCCAACTCGAGCCCGTCGACTTCCTCCTCTTCCGCATCTTCCTCCTCTTCCTCCTCCTCCTCCTCCTCCTCCTCGTCTTCTTCTTCGTCATCTTCATTTTCCTCCTCCTCCTCCTCCTCCTCTTCCTCTTCCACCTTGGAGCAGGCTTTCTCGGCCAGCCTGCTGCGGGTCAGGAACAGGGAGTAGTTGTGCTCCTTCTCCTTGCTCTTCTCTTCCCCCTCGTCGGCCAGACCGCCGCCGCTCGCCCCCGCCACGCTATCGCCGCCGCTGACCAGCCCAGACGTGCTGCCCTCCAGGGCCTGGCTCGCCTCCGCCATCTGAGGCCCGGTGGCAGACCAGCCTACAGGCACCTCCTTCCTCTCGAAGCTGGTCAGACCGGCGGAGCCACTGGCTGCGGAAACAGGAATCACCACCACGGTGGCGTTGGCCGAAGTGCAGGCCTTCTCGTCTGCCGGCTGTGAGAGAGGAAGAGGCGGACCCGACTTCACAAAATCTGTCTGGGAGGGCGTGTCGGGCTGAGTTTTAGGCACCGCACTCATACGGACTTTAGCCTTCCACACGAAGTTAGTGCCGTCAGACGTCGGGGCTGCCATCTTGGTTCCTCGCCACGGCGGCTTGGTTTCAGGCTGGCCGTGGTCCTGCGTGAGGCTGAGGAGGCTCTGGTTCTTGGCCATCGTCTCAGTGCTCGAGGGGACGGGTCTGGTGGCTCTTTGGGAGCTTTCCGGAAAGTCTGGGAGAAAGCTGCGGACTGGACGGAAAGAGGAAGTGAAGCTGGAGGAGGGCCGTGCCGATCCGGGGCCCGATCCCTGGCCAGGGACCAGGATTCTCCGACTGTGACAGGGGAGCTGGGAGAGCTGAGGCTGGGGGACGGACAGCAACAGGTCAGCAGGCGGGTACAGGACCTCACACACGGGCTGCGAATCCTCGCTGTTGAGCTGAGCCAGTGTCGGGGTTCTACCGATCTCCTCCTCGTCCTGGTAGGGACTAGAGAAGTCATCCAGTCCAAGGAAATCCACTTCTTTGGTGCCCCAGATGTCACAGCTGGCCAGCCGTGTGTATCTGCCAAGCACAGAGACAAAGCTTTTATTATATATAGCCTAACAAATGTAACTATTAGCTGCGTTTCGATTAAATACGTAGGAAATAAGACCTGCACATCCCAAAAGAAGTATCATCCGTCAGTGCGTTTACATGCATTCGAATATCTGGCTTAGTCGGACAGAAATCGAATTATCCGTTTCATGTAACACCTTTGTTCGACTATGTGCGGTCCGACTACGGTCCGATTGACACCCCTGGATTACTCGATCCGATGCGGTTGATAATCCGACCATCGCGGCATGTAGCGGTGAATTGGATTAGGAACCGAACTTTGCGTCTTTGCTCATACGCACGCAAGCGCAACGAGTATCGCCACGCCCGTGGGGAAAACAAATCCTTCCTGGAGTTGTGCTCTCACGTGGCGCTTATCAGCCAATCAAAAAAAGGAAATGTGCTACACAACAGGAGTTGTAATGAAAACAGCGCCACCTGGTGTATCGGAGGTGACATGTTTTCAGCCAATGATTCGAATTACTCACTGCCATGTACAATGGGATAATAGCAGACCCCCCCCAAAGATAGCAAAGTCTGACTAAAGCAATATTCGAATTATACCATCATGTAAACGCACTGATTCTTAAGGGAATATATTTGAATCCCCCCAAAACCAGATGTTACCTGTGACCTTTTGAAGTCCCTACCACAGGAAAAAAAAAATCTGAATTTGTTATTTCATCTGCAAGTTTTGCTTTGCCTTTAGTATATGGTTGTGTGTGTAGCAGTGTGAATCCTGGAGGTAATCAACATTGTAATTGTAGTTTGATGATGATCTGATGATGATTGATGATGTTCCTCCCACAACAAACAAATATATCCATCTCACTCATTAGCCAAAATGAGACGGCACTTTCCTCTGTTGCACTAAAACGTGACCTCAATCAAACCTGGTGGCAGCAGATTCCCACCAACCCTGCAACACCAGCACTGTTCCACCAGGTATTAAACTCTTTTAGTCTTGAGAAACTATTGTCTGCCCAGAGTGGACACTCTCCATCAGAGGAGCAAATACATCAAATATGTGAGTAACAGAGCATCAGGATAGGTGCAGGACAAGCAAAACCGTCTTCTGCCTCGCATCCACACACCAAGATGACCTGCCTCAACGATTACCCGTCAGTGATGGTGAACTCTGCTGCTATAAAAACCTTTAGGCACCTGTCCTAACACATAACATTCACAGACTGGCCTCTCATCGGCTCTCGAACAATACAAATCAAACATTCTGAGCCTCATGGAAACCACCAAGTAAAAAAACTACTCGGCAGTGGTGCACATATTGTTTCTGTGGCTCAGTAAGGGAAAGAGGCAGTCTTTCAACAATGTTACTATCAAATAAAAAACTGGTGCTTTGGTGTGTTTTCAGCTGCACATTAACACACATTTGATGCTATAGTTATAGTATTTACAGCAGCACGATGGTGTGGCTCAAAAGAGTCGACAGTAATCATGTCCATCATAATGAATAATGACAGCCAGTGCAGCAGCACACACGTATATCAATAGTTTTTCAATAATAGAGCTCTAAGTCACAGAGGAATACGTATATAAGGCTTGCAAGTCAACACTTATTAATAGGATTAATTGCTTGTTAGTTTTGGTCTTTTCGTGGCATTTGTTGAAACTATCATAACAAAAACTAAGAGGTCACTTTCAATAGCTTCCCATGTGAGGAGGCAATTCTTATTCTAATTAAAAACAGACACATCTTCTGGACACTAGATGCCACATTTTGTACCTTTACTATTGCGGTGCTAGTTCTTGCACAATAGGTACATAATGTGAAGCACCATTAATGGCAATACATGTAAGCTACTTTTACCTTCAGAAAGTTGCCAGTATGCCATTTGAGTTCCATCACATTCCTCAGTATGTTTTTTATGTTTCATCTACTTGTTGTTGTTTTTAACCCAGTCTAAAATAAGCCACCTCACATGAATAAATGATCAATTACCTGGTGACATCTTCCCAGTAGGAGTCCCACTGTTCGAATGCTGGGCTGCTGGAGACGGTCTCACTCTCGCCCAGAACCATGAGCTGGTCCCCACAGCCCTCCGCCTCCTTGCCTCCGTCTGCGATCCCCGTGATGCTGTCCCGACAGGGGCTCTGCCGGTGGGTTATGTCTCTGTCCTACAGAGGGGGGGGAAACACGGAGGCGATTCAAGTAGGAGAAGACAATCAGTCTATTACTAATTCTATTTATCGTTATTACATTAATATTGTATTCAAACGATTTTGTTAACTTGCAGAAAGACATTTAGGATCACAAGCTGAGAGCTGATTACTGCAACCGGAAACTTGTGTTGACTTAGGGGCAAGAAACTGTCATTACAGTATAAACTAATAAACAAACGGTTAAAAAGAGTAAATGTTTTTTTTCTTCTCCCCACATATTTCTTGCAATAGCTGACGACAAAAGATGGAGCTCTTCTCATGCCAAATAATGTCAAATTCATGGCTAGAAGTGAAGGAAGTGATGGAGAAGACCAGTATTCTTTATGTGCACATTGACTGAAATTATGTATTTATGTATAATGGTGAAATTAATACGGAACGTGTATGCCAACTTTTAATAAATTCCCTCTTAGGATATCGTGTTCACACATATTTCTCTGGAAGTGTGACGACGATGCAAATGATTTTTTTCTGCCAGTAGCGTTTGGATTTAACCAGGATGAGGCAAAACACATGAGAGGTTGTCAATATATATAATATATATCAGGAGAGAGAGAAGGAACACCATCACAACATAATGCAGAAACCATATTTTTCCAGTGAAAACTAATCAAACTATATTTTATGTACACTACCATTCAGAAGTTTGGGGTCACACAGACAATTTCCTGTTTCCCATGAAAACTCTGACTTTTATTTATCAAATGAATTGCAAAATATAGTCAAGACATTGTGACGGTTAGAAATAATGATTTTTATTTTAAATATTTATTTTGTTCTTCAAACTTCTAGCTCAAAGGAAGGCCAGTTTTATAGCGTCTCTCACCAGCATAACTGTTTTCAACTGTGCTCGTATAAAAAGAGTTTTCTAATCATCCATTCGTCTTCTCAGGCGCTGGGCAAACACAAAGTGCCATTAGAACACCGTAGATGGGCCTCTATACACCCATGTAGATATTTCATTAACAACCAGATGTTTCCACCTAGAATAGTCATTTACCACATTAACAATGTAGAGAGTGTATTTCTGATTAATTGAATGTTATCTTCATTCAAATAAAACAGTGCTTTTCTTTGAAATATAATTGTTTTCCTTCCCCCCCCCCCCCCCCACTAGTATAGGTGTATATCGCAATTAAAAGCTATTGCTAATTTCCCAGTGCAGACATTTTACCGTAAGGCAGCACCAGCAGCTGTTAACATATAAAATAAGATTGAGATCCGACCATCTGTACCAACAGGAACATGAAAGTGAAACTAAACTAAACTTTGCTAAGACGGTGATCGACTGCAATCTGCCTTCCCTCCTTCACTTCTCTTCCTCCAGGAGGGGGGGAATACAAATTGTAACAGTGTGAGTCCCTCCATCTGGCAGGAGGCTGCGGTCCATCAGGATCAAAACCTCACGCTGCAAAAACACTTTCCTCCCCTCCGCAGTTGAGCTCATCAACAAAACCCCAGACCCCCACCGGCTGACTTTGAAATCCGCAGGACAATAAAATACATTAACACGTCCCTGCTCAACTCCTCAATAAATTATACACTTCACACCAAAAACAGACTTGTTCAAGCAAGCGCTTTATTCAGTCGTTTATCATATTTTATTGTAAATGTGCTATTCTTAAACGATGTGGTTATTACTATAAGACGGACGTTGTGTTTATGGTCACGCACCGATCACCGAGCAAAACTCTTGTATGTGCAAACGTACTTTGCAATAAACCGTAATCTTTGTATATACAGGTGTGGACGATAGTAACAATCGTACTATTATACCACTAAAGTTGTCCTTCTAAGTATACTAGAGATATCAACTCCGCCTACGATATATATTAGTTTAATAATTACCTTTGCATTGAAAATGCAGACTGGTATGTTTTGATCGACGTGTATTTATTTATTTATTTGTATGTGTGTTACTCGCATAACTAAAAAAAGTATTAAACCGAATCGCATGAAATTTGGTGGGATGATTGGTTATTATCCGGGGACCATTTGATTAGATTTTGGGATGATCGGGTCAAAGATCAAGGTACAGGTCATGAAAAGGTCAAAATCTTTTTTTTATCAATTTTTATCCAATTGTCATGCAACTAATGCCAACATGTTCATAATTCAATGCCCAATCTTGTGATATGCGAAAGTATGCGCTCTACCGAGTTCTCTATGTTTTCTGTGTGCGTGTGTAACCACTCACCAACTCGTACATGAAGTCTGGGTCAGAGCTGCTGGCCAGCAGCTCTGTGCTGGTGAGGCCCTGGTCAGCGAAGGAGTAGTTCTGAAAAGCGTCAGCAAAGGGAGGCTCCATCCCAGTGATGCTGGGCTGCAACACAACAGGAATGCATTCAATTAAAATAGTCGTAGAGGCTATAATCACCTAAAGCAAAATCTGATAAACCAAGTGCTTCCTTCCAATTCTTCTTTCCTTACTGTATCTCTCAAGTCTCATTTAATCTTTTCTCATATGACTTTGTTTATGTGTGCAGGAGGAGACCCGCCTGCCCTCTGTCACTCTTACCAAAGGCATCGCAGAGCGCAGCTCGGAGCTCCAGCTAAGGGAACCTCTGAGCCCCCTGTCCTGTTCCGGAGGCCTGAGGTTGTCCGATCAGCAGTAACAGGTTACTGCTCAGAGGAGACGATCTGGTGGCTGCAGCCTTCAAGGCTGAGGGGGAGGGGAAAGGGAGGGTGTCAATGGCTGGGCTCGACCTGGTCTGGTCGGGTCTGTTGTGGTCTGTTGCAGTCTGCTGTGTTCTTGGTACTCTTCAGGTCTGTGGTAGAGAAAGTAGAAGAGTAGAAGCAGAAGTATAAGAATCAATAGTGACAAGTCCACGAAATAAGACACCGATACCATGCAAGAACATTATGACCACAGCTGCGGAGTTGGTTTGTTTGTTTATTACCCACCACGATGCAATTAAAATCAATATATCCATATCGATTGTTCATCCGGTCGTCATTTAATATGTTATGCTCATGGAGAGTCGTTGTGCCTCTTCTGAAATGCTCTGCGAGAGCCATCAATACCTGAACTGAAAGTAAGCGGCAGCAGCGAAAACCGACAAGCAGGTCGTTTCCTTTGCGGTTTGCCGATATGGAAATACACATTCAGTCGGCCTTCGCTGCAGCTCGTTTGATTATGGAGGATATAATAACCCATTTTCCATTGTTGGAAAGATCTTCTGGTGTGGTCAATTGGCAAGTGGAACAGGAAATTATGTTTGTGTGGCTGCGAAAAAAACAAGCTGGAGCAGCTAGCGGACTGACCACAGGATTATGAGAATCACACACCTTTATAAACCTTTAGAAATCAAACATTACTGCCACCATTTATCACCAATGTCCGTTCATCACTGCCAGCCACGGAGCACCCTGCCCTCTCTGGTGCACGTGTCATCTTATCATGCAAGTACATGAATAAGTCTATTATTACATGTCATTTAGCTTTTATCCAAAGCGACTTACAATAAGTGCAAAACCTAGAGTACAAACTAAGAAGAATAGTCGAACTACAAAAGTACCATAATAAGAGCTATTTAAGAGCCACTGAAGAGCAAATCGGTGTTTTAATCCAGATATAATCCGGCGGAAGCTGTAAAGACTTTCTGTTTCTACGAGTCATAGTTCTTAACGGAGGAGGTACATCATCCCATGCTCTGTTAAAGTAGTCCAAGAGAACTGCTCACCGCCCTCCTCTTGAAATCAGAAGTGGATTTCGGTTGCAACAGGTCACTTTATATAGTGTGAAGGAAACTATAACTACTTAAGGTTGTTTAAAAAAAATACTCAGCCCTCCAAGGAAACGTCCTCCTGAACATCTACCATAGCGAGGCTTTTGTTTGTCACATAAAACAGTCCCAGTGCTTCTGAAATAGCAGAACTGTTGCCTCCAGGATTCCCTCTGCTGACAGATGACTGCTGGATGGGAGGCTGGGCCTTCTGTCTAAATCTCTAGAGCTGGACCGAAAGTCAACAACAAACTGGGCCACGCTAGTCTATTGTCGTGGCATCTTTCCTCCACTATCGCTCTAGTCCACTTCTGCTTCCACAGGCGTATGACCTACATTCACTCTGAGGTTACTGGGTTCGTATGAAGAAGCAGCATTAGTGGATAGACAGCTATATTTGGGTTTGAGTAAAGGGCTGGCTCACTTTTAAAAAGTGTAGATTATCACAGTAACCAATGCTCCACAGCTAACAGTCAGGGCAGGTTAGAGCTGCAAGTAGACAGAACTACTTGGTCATGGACTTTTGGGAAACCCTCCCCCTGCACCTTTCCGATATCGGATTAGTGGGGAAAGCTGTGTTCAACCTTTTCTGTAACTTTCCAGCAATCAGAAATGTTCACCCACGTCACAATGTGGTGGTCAAACTGTGCGGAGGACAGACAGTAAGAAAATTAAGAAATGCACACTTTTATTAATCCCTGTGGGGAAATTCTCCTCTGCATTGGACCCATCCTCAGTTAGGAGAAAATTAGAAAGGAGTTTGGACTTCGATCTGTAGAGTTATTCACAACACATCATACAAAGCAGTTCTGATCGAGCATTAACCAGGCGGCAACCTCCAGGTCTGAAACATGATGCGCAAGAGAATTAACCGTGCATTACTTCAAATGGCCTTGAGGGGGCGCGTCGTCCGGTTGCAAAATGAAGTCAGATTGTATTAGAAAGAAAGAAAGAAAATAAATGTACACTTTTATTGTACCCTGTGGGGAAATTCTTCTCTCCATTCAACCCATCCTAAGTTATTAAGGAGCAGTGAAGCGCCCAGGGAACAAGAGGTGCAGTGTCTTGCTCAAGGACACTTCAACATGCAACTATGTGGTGATGGAACCAGGCACCTTGTCGTTACGCGACAACCACTCACAGACAAATGAGCTACAGACAACATCTATGAGAACATTTGTGTACTTCTCACTTGATTTTATTCCTCAGTACACATTGTCAACATTAGTTATTGTCTCAATTTCTAGTTTCAAGTCTTCTTTGATACAGCACGATGCTCATTTAGTAAATTCTGGTTCTAATTTTAGAACAATGGCCAAAAAAAACAGACGTGTGGCAAAAATGCCCTAAAAACTACAGTCTACAAAAACAAATGGTTGATGTCCCAGTGACAATGTCTACTGTATAGTGTGTGAGCATAAAAAAGTAAAAGAGCCCAAAAACTGACCAAAAAAAAACAACTTTGACATTGAGACATCATTCTAAACAATAACTTAACCTTGATGCTTTTTTGACCCAGAGCAAAATATATTGCATAAGTCTGTAAAATACCTTTTAACAACAATAATAATGAAGTCAAAGATAAAAGAAACATGTATTGGGTTCTTCTTCTGATTTAAAACAGGACTTCTAACAAACATAGTGCGGTAAAAGCTCCGGCAGTGCACTCTGTAATTAGTCAATTAATCACTATCGGAAAGCCAGGCGAGGCAGGCTGCAGAAATCCTCTTTGCCATGCGGCAGACGGTCTACCTGTTGTGTCCGTAGATGCAGAACATGTTCAGCTACTCGAGTTACTGAGTAATCTGACGACTGCTCTAGGGATTAATTAATTCATCTTGAAAATATCAGAAACTGGTCAAAATGAAAATAAAAATGTTAAAACAAGTATCTTATTAACGTGGCATGTGTGTTTTAATAGAGAAAATGATGTGTAACTAATATATTGTCTTGGGGATGTCAGGAGGGGTCGTGAGCTTTTAGGCAGAGGCGTTGAAATAATCTGCAAATATTTGTCTGCATTTAAAGTTCTTGCTCTTCATTCATTGTGCTGTTCGTTCAATCCACATAATGGACAAGCAAGCCCATTAGCAAAGTGCACATGAGCTCTCCGTCTACCCAGTAGCAGCTGGAAGTTGTTGAGAGAATAAGCTTCTTAAGAAGTAGAAGAAAGTTGCTGCATACTCTAATCCGTGCCCTCTTTTTATTTTTTCGGAAAGCACCCGACGGCCTCCCCACATTCGTTCAGAGAGCATCTGATTTGCTTTTTTTTTTTTTCATACAGCCGCCCCCCTCCAACAGACTCATCTTTTGGCCCTTTGTTGCTTTCGCTTTTCAAATACATACAAAATCTGCATGGAGACAAGACCCCCTGCAGTGAACAGCTGACACAAAATATACACCAATCCCACTCCTCTGAGGCCAGGGGGACGACATCACTTCCTCTCACAGGGGGCCGACTGACTAAAATGAACTTCTCACCTCAGCGCTCTGTCCCCATGTGTTCTCAGTATTTGCATAGAGACAGCAAGTGACAAAAGAAAAACATGAGTACAACAGCGATTGTAAACGCATCACATTTGCAAACGACAGGCAGGCACACAGGTTTATACACAGTATAATATCCACGTACTCTTCTTAACCCTCCTGTTACCTTCAAAGTTACTAACATCTTTTACCCTTTTTGACCCCAGCAATTAAAACAGGGGGCCGCCCCCCGTTATAATGGTAGGGGAAACACTGCTTTAAGTTCAACTCATTGGCTGTCATCTTGGCTCTTTGAGAGACGCTCCTTGCAGTGAGAAAGCCAGAGGAGCAGCCTCCCCCCAGGTCCTAGTGCCGGGGATTATGGCCTTTTTTTTTTTTTTTTTGACGGAGCTCAATGTTGACTATTTTTAGAACATGCCGTACAGGCGACTCACCTGGTCCCCGCGGGCACCGTGTTGGCGACCCCTGTTCTAGCTCTTATACTGAGTTACTGGGTTCAATGCCACAACATAGGTCAGGGTTATATACTACATTTATTTTTTCCTTTCTTTGGCTGATGTAAAAAATCTATTTTATACATTGAAACCGAAATGTTCACTAAAGAGAGACATATAAACTGATAGTCCATCTGAAAACAAAAATAGCTCCGCAGGACCGATTTTTTGCAGCATCATGCTTACACCTTGGAAGTGCATGGGGACAGACAGAAACAAGGGCTGACTTTCACCCACCATGTCAAGGTAACAGAGCACTACCCTCGCTCGCAGTAATCTAATTTTCTTTATATTATTCCCTTACGATGCACGGTGCCTGCATCATTCTCAACTGCAGCTCATATGTTGGATACATCAAATGTCTCCTCGCACAATTTAGAAGATGTGCGTTTGTTCTCCGTAGCATCCCTTGACAACTAGTTGAGTCACGATGCAGTCTCTCTATAAACGCACCGTTTCCTGGAGTGATGTCGGGTTCACACATTCTGCCGTTTACGACAAGCTCAAAATGGACCCGGGCCACGGTGCCGTCTTCTCTGCAGCATCAGCTGGGTTTGCAGTATTGTGCGATAGTTCAAAGATACACCCCAGGCCGGATTAATGGATTAATGAATTAATCAAGTGACAGAAAAAAACAACGTAATGCCAACGTGATAATTATCTGTTGTCATTTATCAAGTAAAAACACCAATACATGTTCATATTGGTGTTTCCTGTATAGCTGTTAGTTCAGGTCTGAACACAAAGAGGAAGACAGTGGGGACTGTGTTCGTAGCGTCACTGTCATGCAAACAGCTCACATTCTCCGCCTCACAACATTGGACGTGATCCAAGTAGGCCGATCAGCAGTGTCTTATCTGGAATGAGTCACCGCCCGATACCAGGCGGCCGCTGATTCCTTAGCGGATAAAAAGCATAAGATGCCAGGCAATTTTCTAAATGCGAGAGAACCTCTGAGTCTGAACATCATAAAAGGTAATAATACAAAAATCAAGTGTGTGTAAAATGCAGACACAAACGCACACTGTACGGCTGCTCAACAATAGCCAAGTGTGCTTAAAGTTTGGGACTTAATATTTAATTTATCAGGACATTTTTGATTAAACGGTGATATAAGCAGGTAACAGTGGGGCAATCTAATCCATACTAAGACTATGTATAACTTGTGTATTGACATCCAGTGGAATCATACAGCATCACATTCATCTTTTATCATTTTACAAAGATAAATGTTTAAGTTGGAATTGCAGCCTTAGATAAACAGATAAAGATACCCATCTTAAATACATATCACAAGATGGGTTATGGATAGGAGTCATTGTTAAAGAGACCAGCCAACAGTCAACAAGATGCCCGACACATGCAAATCATTTTTACAGTTCTCCAAACAGCTCTTGCACCAGAGTTCCACACAATTAACAGCGACTTAATTGCAGCTTAATTGGCTATTCAGGTTAAATGCTGGTGAGCATTTAAAAAAGACACATGCTACACAACATGTGATGGGTTGATTAATAGTGTCGTCCTACTTCTCATTGCTCAAATCAAATGTTCTACATTATACCGTGCAGACCAATGAGAGAATGAGTTCAGCATTTGAGAAGCAATCAACAATTATGTCACAACTAATAAGTATTCTTTACTTCAGATGTCTAAGTCTAATCCACTGCAGCTTTGTAAATCAAAAACTACACCGGATCACTGTTAGCTAATGGGTCCCATATTGTGCGGTAAACTCAAGTTGAACAGAGCTCACAGCAGACACTTTGACGTGTCAAACACAGGTGCAACTAATTAATTGTGGTGCAGCATTGCAATCATCTTTTAAACCGAGCCATGCTTGTGTTTGTAGCCGCACCTTTGCTTTTCCTGCTGCGACAGGTCCAAATGATTGTCGTTATCGAGGCCAATTCATCTGATTGATTTGGAAATTAAGCATAAGTATGGGTACTTTAGCCATCTTCAATCTTGGATCCTATTTCACCATGTTATTGTTTATGTCAGTAATGGCGACACCGACACTTAACAAAGTGTGTCGGTTTTCTGACTGCAGGGTTTTTCGCAGGGAGCCCCTCGTTATGCGAAGTCAGACACAGCCTGTTGCAGTTGTTTTTCTTGACCTGCAAATACAGTAACTGTATCAGTAACACACAGGGGCATTTGTAGGATTCCCAAGTGTGTGTGTGTGTGTGTGTGTGTGGGGGGGGGGCAAAAAAAAAAGTTCATAGATCGGTTCGTCCAGAAAGATTGATTTTGCTCTCTTGTTTTGCTTGCATTCATTATATAACACAAGAGACAGAATGTCAGAGTCAGGGTGAAACACAAATATGAAATGTTCTCAAATAAAGGGAGAATAATTGTTTGCCTGCTTGTAAAGGAAAGACGGATAAACTAGCTTTCATATCCGCGTCACTCCCAAATCCTACTTCTTAAAATGGACCGCACACAATGGATGGAGAATGGACCTGACAGGGTCAACTTTTGAGTTGTTTACTAGGTTTATTATGAGCAGGGGAATAAGATGTTGATCGACATCTATTTTGTAGTCTTTTTTACATGCCAGTGATATGTTATGCTCATTTGGAAACTATCACATTAACTAGTTAATTGTCAAATATACCATTCAATGTGTAAAAAGTACACACAGATAACACAATAAAAGAAAAATATTAAGAATATCTTAATTATCGAATGGTAAATGTTGTGTGATGGGCTGACATGGAAGACACCCAATGGCCCATTACAATATTCATTTATCTCAAGTAAACCTGAATTTAAGCAGGTAACACTCGTCAAGAACTACCAAATGCCACATTCTGTAACTACCTGTGTACTTACTAGATCACTCAGTGAATCATTGACTTTGAGCTAACCTCATTGGCTGTGATCTTGGCTGTCGTTGAGACGTTACTTGGCAGAGTGAGAAAGCCAGAGCAGCAGCGTCCCCGGGGATTATATCGTTAAGTATGATAATCGGCTATTGTATTGTAATTGAAAGCGGGAGAAAACATAAACCACAATGCACGCACACATATATCTTGGATGTAAGAGTTATAAATAGCATGTCCATGTGAGAAACAATGGTTTCATTTAATCACAACACAGTAACAGGCTGTCTCCGGTAGGCACCAAAGGGTGAGCATACAAAGAAGGATATTTGGCAATATCTTTTATTGTCATTGCAGGCTATGCCTCTGCTCTCCACTCTCTCACTCCTCAGTCTCTACTGCTCTTTTATGGGGACAGACGCACACCCACACAAACAGATTGGCCTCAGCTGGGCTGATTAACGATAAGCCACCAGCTGAGGTCAATTAGACACCGTTTCCGAATGATTTAGTTTTAGGTAGCGAACATATTTGGGTAAAGTTAGTTGAGACTGAAGTTGACTTGGAGTTTCAAGGTAAAACATTTTAGATTATCACATGTACAAAAATGAGCTCTGCTTTTGATTTACCAATTGAAACATAAATGTAAAAATGTAAAACGGTCTGCTATAACCCTCATCATATGTAACAAACTATTTTAGTTTTAGTTTTTACAGAAGCATGGAGGAATCAGCTGGATAATAGAGAGACAATTGTGGACGCTGTGAATGTGATGCAGAAGACAGTGTTCTGCTGTTTGAGGCCCACATAAAACCATTTGGGAAGAGGCAGCCGGTCAGACCAGCAACTTCTCCAATGGCTGACAGTGACACAGATGACGATGATGATGAACTGGTGCTAGTTGACAAATAAGCTACTCATATGTGTACATATTTATACAATGTTCATATAATGTAATATGTACTTTTTAATTTTCTCAAATTGCTGCTGAACTTTTTGTTTGTAAATTGATTTGAATTAATCTATTTATTATATACCTTTTATCTAAATCCAAGAAAACACTTTGAATCTGTAGGCGACTGCCTTATTGCCATTTGGCGACAATTGCTCATGTACTGTAAGCCTTAATAAGTATATTTATTATTTTTGAACTAAGGTTCAATGTTATTTCACAAGTTTCAAAAAGTGCCAACAATTTATTTTTAAATGTCCCTGGATTTTAGTCAGTGGGGGCAAAAATTGCCCCCGAAGAAATTTGTACATTTCCTACCCTGATTTGGTGAATGTGATGGTCATGGTATAACCTGCAAATACTTCTATTTAACCAGCACTATTACAAAAGTAACTGTATTAGATCTAGTAAAGACACTGAAACTTTGCAGTTTTCCAAAACCGTATAATAACAACCACAACAAAACACTACACAAATAAATGTAGATTTGTATTGTTTTGTTTATTAAACAATTTAGTTAAATACATTACTATTTTCATTTCTATTATATATATATATAAATATATATAATAGAAATGAAAATAGTGAAAATAGTAATGTATTTAACTAAATTGTTTAATAAACAATACATATCTACATTTATTTGTGATCGATTCCCTTGTTTTGAATAAACAGTCAAGAGTGCACAAACGTCCACATCTCAACATTATCACCATCTAACAGGCGGGTATAAATTAAAAAGTACCTTCAATCCATAGATATCACCAATATCTCCCCAGTCTTTGCACTCATCACAGATCCTCAGCAAAGCAAAACAAACCTCAATCTAACCCGTTTCACCAACGCCCACCTAATCCTTCGATCCTATTGGTCTAGCGGAAATTAAGTCCCGCCTCCAGACGTGTCTAAATGGCCGCCATGACTGTCAGTTCCAGAAACTGCTACATACTAAACAGCTCCTATCAATCTAGGTTGAGGCAGAAGATAAACAAGTTGGAGGCCTTTATGCCCGTGGCCTAGATAAATATATAAATATATATATATATATATATATATATATATATATATATATATATATATAAAAAGGCGTTTAATGCAAAAAAACTATAACCTACCACCAAAAAATAACACAATATAAGATTATACATCAGCCATGACATTTGCTATAATTCATACTTTAGAGGAGAAACCAAATCAAACGTGTAACTGCCGAACTCGGTTGCTAAAACTATACAGCGGGTTGTCGAGGTGGGAATCCATAATAATCTATCATCACAAACAAATATTAGCTTGATAAATCTTATTGGTGCAAAGCTAAGTCTGATTCGGGGCCATTATTTAACTCACATCCCGTGGAAATTTCTAGCAGGATCGAGCTTGTTCTCCAGCATTGTGTTGGGGGGCGTGTACCTCGGGCTGCCTTAAAAGAAGTCAGCATCGGACAACGCAATGGTCCACGACGTCTCTCTCGTCATAAACACAATGAACTATCGGCAAATTGTCTTCCTCACGAAGTACAAATGAAAGGTCAAATAGCGGAAAGTATGTTTAGGACAGTTTCAAACTCAATATGCTTCCATACATGCAGGTGTTAACCGTCCTCGCCCCGAGTAACATGTGACCCCCACTTCTGAACAACCCGACCAATTAATTACACGAAGACACGAACTACAAAACCAACGGGTCATAATATCTGGTTTTAGATTAGATAAAGCGCCAATTTAACAGTAACGGAAATGTGTCTCGGACCACCATGACACGTTAGCTAGCTGCCTTTTCAAGCCGTGTAACACTTCCTGCAGGAGCTACAAACACTGCAATGCACAATAAGACGCCCGTTGAGTGTGTTAATTTCCCCAAACTGTGTTTATTTCATTTATTTACATGCGGAACCGATTAATCTCGTTTCCCTTTCACCCGCAGTTCTCAGTCAGTATGGCCTCCGTCCGCGCCCCCTTCCTCGTCCCAGTCGATACACAACAACCTACGGCTAGTTCCCAAGCTAATCCTCTGCCACGCAGTGAACACAGATCCACACATGCACAGCAACGTCCCCACCCCCCAAAAAACGGGGAAAAACGTCCGTACTCACTTTCAGGACGCCCGTGCATACGCCTTGCTTTGTTTCGGACCTCGTGTATGTCCCCCTATTGGAAATAATAGGATCCTCTTTTCAATGGAGTCCGCACGCTGTTACAGTTCTTTCTCGGGTTTGTTTTGTTTTTCTTCTTCCTGACGGGTTGCTGTAGAGCGCGTGACTGCCCGACCACGTGGTGCGCCGCTGGGCGAATAGGAGCAGAGCCCAAAGCTGGGTGAAAACATTTCAACATTTCACCATTCTCATGTAATGTATTGCAATAGAGAGAAACACTGAGGCAGTTTGACCACGTTCCAGTATCCACGTTGTATCTTGAATACCAAACATTCCCAAAAATATATTAAATTTTTTTGTAACATGTTAATTCCCCACATGAGATTATGAATGCTGTTTCATAGGGATTTTACAGTATGCCACCATGAATATAAGTGTGATATAGATGTATACAATCGGCATTGACTTAACATCATTGCAAGTGGGTAACCTTTCCATTGATTTATGGGTGGCAAATGAGCACTAAGTAAATAAGATTGTAACAGGGTGCAGGGTCCACCATTAACAACATAATGTTGCTTTATAAAGGTTGTGTGAGGACGGCCTGTGTAGGAAAACCCCACAAGATACCATTACATTCATTCTTTCTTTTTTTAAAGACAGAAAATGGCATTGTCCGATTCATCCATAACCAGAATACGAAATACTGTTTTGTAAACATTCAACCACATTTATTGATTACAATTATCCAGAAATTATAATTATTCAGCCCCCACCTGTCAGAAAACTGGCAAGTTTAAGAGAAGCAATCAACTGCCTCATTTCCATCAACTTACAAACAGTCTATTGAGCTCAGTCAGAAATAAACACCCATCACCAGCTGTTCCAGGAAGCCTCACTTTCACTGGAAATCGAAACCATGAATCCAGTCTTTACCAAATGTAAAAACTTAGTCTAAAGACTATTAATTAACAAAGAAATAAAAAACATTCAATAATATTGTTGTGGTCTTAGTTGAAGCTTCTTTATTCTTTTAGAGAAAGAGACGTCAAAGAGAAAAATACATATCACTATTTCACTTTCATTATTACTCAAAAACACCAACGTGGACACAGCATTGGATCTGAAGGCTTGACCTTGTTTCAGGCCAGAGAGCCACAGCAGAGCAGGCAGCAAAATAGCATCACAAGATGCAGTGCAACACTCACAGTAACCTCTGACCCCCATCCTGCAGCTGACAGAGAGAGCGTCCCCATTGGACGTCTCTGTGCAGGTCAGTTGAAGCTGGCAGCAGCGTGAACAGACCACTGCGGTCATCTCACAGTGTCCCAGTGCACATTTCACACACACAGCAAACGGCCCGCAGAGATTCTCTGCCAGTTTGAGGATGGCATCACATTTGGAGGGGTTGTGTGTTAGTGTGTGAGAGTTCTGGGGAATCTGTGAGCTTCTAATGAAATGTAACTTGTTTTTTCACTCAGCAGTATTATTATTAAAACTAATGTGTGTGACTTTAATGCAGGGCCTACAACATGATGTATTCTGTGTTGATAACTCTGGAGTGTGGGTTACATTTGGTTCATGCTTACTGACATTCCATGGATACTTATTTCTTTTTTTCAGCACAAACTTAATATATAAGTCTAAGTAAGTATGTAAGTCTAAGTATAATTATCAAAGTAAAACCCTGGATACCCAAAATAAAAGACAAATTACATAAAAGCCTCTAAAAATTAGAGGCCTGGCAGAGTTTCACCAGGGGTGAAACCCAGCTTCTGGTGATGTATTAAATCATAAGTATTAAAATTGACAATTACAATGATGATTATGTTAGTTTGTCCAATTACTTTTGGTCCCTTAAAAAGGAGGTGACACGTATAAAATGTGTTGTAATTCCTATACTGTTCACCTGATGTGGATGTAAAGACCCTCAAATTAAAGATGAAAGTCTGCTCTTAAAGAACTTGGTGATTGTTTCATTCGAAATCCATTGTGGTGGTGTACAGAGCCAAAATGATGAAAATACATATTTATGGGCCTGACTGTATATATATATATATATATATATATATATATATATATATATATATAGAGAGAGAGAGAGAAATTGTTATCTTGTTATAAAAACATCAGGAAAATTAAGGAAATAAACTGTAGTTACATACATAACAGTATTTTTAATCAACATTATTTTGTATTGACATTATTTTTACCTTTTTATTGAATGTTTATGTATGCAGTGGATCAACCCCCAGTATACACTATTGACACAGTCATCTTTAATTATCGAGCGTCTATAAGATTTATAAATAAAAGTTATTTTACTATAAAATAGACATGTGCATTTACTAATGTAAAGACATTAGATATTGTGAAGTTTTAAAACAAATCTTAAAAGGGTATTTGAGGAGGTTTAGGTCTGCACTTGCAGATAAGACGAGACAGATTAAAAATAGAATTATATATATTTGTAATATTTATGATGAGTTACA
The DNA here is from genome assembly GCA_036178185.1 of Liparis tanakae. Taxonomy (NCBI): domain Eukaryota; kingdom Metazoa; phylum Chordata; class Actinopteri; order Perciformes; family Liparidae; genus Liparis; species Liparis tanakae. Next base: position 7,012,471 of record CM070088.1, on the reverse strand, counting down.
CTACAAAAACCCTTGATCCAACATTTCCCACAATGCACAACATTTGCATTGTTTATCCCATGAAAAATTTAAGACACGAATCAGACAACAAATCAATCAGCGCTGGTCTTTCCACCACGATTCCCAGTCTTCACTCAGAAGATGGAGCTGGCCCGGGTGTCCTCCTGTGACCTCATTTCTGAACAATTGGTCATGCGACAACGGGCAAACCTGTTTCAAGGATCTTTTTTGGCATCGAATGCGAATCACCTGTTTGATGTTGAGCTGGCGCTATTCACTGAATGAAGACCGTGAGCTGCAGTTCAAGCTGTGTGTGACTTTGAGTTCAGCTCCTTTGTTACATTCAGAACCTTCATGGTGGTTTTCTCAGACCTGCTTTTCTGGACTTGAATGTTCTCCTCACGAACAATGTGTGTTATTCAACAGTCATTTAGTCAATTATTGTACTTCAGTACAAATTTGAGTTACTTTACTTCAGTATTTTCCAGCAACTTCTTCTCCACTACAGTATGGAGGCAAATGTTGTAGTTTTTACTCAACTACATGTATTTGATGGCTTTAATTACTCGTGCATATTTAGATTATTGATATACAATATAAAATAGTGAATAGATTGTATATGTTAAGCTACTTTTGGTAGTATATTTGGATAATACTTTTGTATATTTTTACTTCAGTAATAGTTTGAATGCAGGACTTTAGAGTATTTGACACTAATGGTAAATAGTGGTGGGATTTAAAGTGGCACTCCTAGAGACTTCTATCCTGGTTGATTTAGAAATTAAGTTTAACAAATGTGATTTTGTTTTGAGTATAGCAGTCTTATTTTTTATAAATGACCTAAGTGTGCAAAATTGTGCGAGTATCATTATTTGTATAAAACAGCACTTGTTCCCCCCAGGAATGTCACCAGAGACAACCAGGTATAATTTCTTCAAATATATAAATATTGTAATACTTTCTGCGATAGGCTCAATTACCACTGTGTTACTACCTCTTTCAGCACTAGTAATTTAACAGACATTTATTTATTGGAAAATATAAAAAATAAGCATAAGTGACCCATGTTTGAGTCTTGGGACAATTAGTTTCCAATGTTCCTTCTTTCTTCTTCTCTCCATTCTGTTGGCCGCTTTGTGGTTGAGCTCTGGCTGCTGGGAAGCTCAGGAAGCGGAGACACAGGACCCATTCTACATCATAATAGACCGAGCACTGTGGAGAGGAGCTTTGTTGTTGGCCTCTTCATGCTTTCCACTTCTTTGAAAGTTTTACATTCTTGATCCTGAAACGGCTAATTTTGAAACACTTCACAAGCGGTAGGCTAGAAACTACTGAATATATTTTAGAGCGTTTAAAATCATACAGGGATCAATCTTTTTCCACTGTGAGCAGAAATCGGTCAGGATCTTTGACATGGAATAGTTGGTGATCGAGCAGTGAGAGGATCTCAAATTACTTTTCTTGAGATATACTGTATGGCCGCTTGTTGAATTTCACAGTACAAAGACTGAAATAGATAATTAAGAGGAACAATTAGGTAGATTTAGGATCTTATAATTGGAGCTCAGTATGAAAACGTCCATCACAGTGACCACGCTGCAGCATGTCGTCCATTTAACTGCAGGTATCTGATTCATATACCTGGAAAGCAACATTTTGAAACTATCCGCCGGAACACATGTGGTAGGAATTTACAGACCGATCACGTTCACTTTCTTTTTTATTCCCATTCCAGTAAAAGAAAATTAAACTTCAAATAACTCAAACACTGGCAAGATGAAATCAAGCAACAAAGTAGATTGTGTTCAGTGCTCAAAGGGTATCTTTTAAATCAATCTTCTGCTGAGTCATTATGACGAGACAGGGGAAACAAAACAGAACTCAAAATAAATCAGAGTGGGTTTTCAGTATTCTTTAAAAAACAAAAATTCCTAGCAAGTCATCCAATACTTTAATGTCATCAACTGTCAAAAGAAGTGCACTTCATTCATGAAAATATCAGCAGATGAAATATGTTGATACATGCTTTGCGAAGCAGAAAGTTGCATTTGTAAAGCAATAGTGGTTCGATGTGGAGTCACAGATCTGTTGCTGGACATAATAGACTCGACTCACTCCGTCCATCGACTAGTAATCACGTCTCCTGACCTTCATCGGGGGACAGCTGGCTCCGCCCGGCAGCTCCGTAGGAGGATTCTGCGATGATGTTGAAAGTTCTGCAAAAACCCAGCAAGTGGATCTTGATTGAGATGGTTCTCATCCCCTCTGGTAAAGCCACAAGACGATTTTACAACACTCCAAAATATATATTTTTTGATTATTTGTCTTCATTTCAGATGGACCACCGTGATTTCTGACGCCACTGTCGAATGTTGAAATATTCCCATCAGATTAAAAGGTTGTGTAGTTTCCTCATCACATTAGCCGTCCACTAAAGCTCTTTGGAGTCACACGGTTTGCAGTTGACGAGTTGAATTAGTTTTTTTCCGAATCCAAAAATCCACGACAGTCGAAATACAGTTTTTCAAATGTAAATGAACAAAAGACATTTCTCAGTCCTTTGCAGGAAATCAAAAGGTTTTCATATCAAACCATCATTTTAGGCACTTGCCATTTCTAAAGGTTAACGTCTAACTCTATCTCAATACCGGTTTCTCCAAGATTGCAGCGCTTATTAAATGTAGCATCTGAATAAAGCTTTAGGGCTTGGGATAAAAAGGTCATCTTTACCTCCAGCAGTGGCACAGATCTGCCCTCTGCTTTCATTTGGCCGAGTGTGAAAGCTTGTTGGCTCTGTTCCCCGGGGGGAAATATTTCCACTGGATTATGCAACACAGGCAGAAGGAAAGGGAGATAATGAAACAGTCTGCAGGGAGGGAGCATAGCACCAGTGGCCACTGCCTACAGTCACTGAACAAGGATTTTATTAATTTACACAAATTCTTCAGAAATCAATTTAAAGAGATTCGGGCCAGCAACCAGTCCAGGAACAGTCCCCAAAAGTATGGATGGTATAAGCAGGCCTGCAGTTGCTTTTTAAGGGCTGGTTTATGTATCTGTCTCAGACTTTATGTATCTGTCTCAGACCTCCGACTAAGAGTCATTTACAAGTCTCATTAATGCTCTCAATCTTGATTCCAAGGAGTGTTTTCATGATTTGACCACAGCGTTTATGTATTTACCCAGAGCATCACCAGTGACCTTAAACTGGTTCTCATTAACTGGCGTTCATTCCCACCACCGGCAACTCGTACGACGGTGACTCCTCAGTCCATTCACCTCCGAGTGAAATAAATATTACCTGGTGTTTCCCCATCGTTGCTTAGTTTCCTTGTTTCTTGGCAAAGAAAACTTCCTGCAGCTGATTTATTTGGGTGAAACCACTAACTAGCATTAGCAACCAGTCCTGGAGAATGTCTAAACTGGTCTTTGAAAAGTAGCACAGGACCACAGTTTTCTTTCGGGATGCGAGTAATACGAGTTATAGACTTGACTTTGATACTTACTTGTTTTCTATTGAGGATGAGGCAGGCTAGGATTATGTTGAACGAGTTGCTCTTGTATTCAGTGTATTAAATGTATGTTGTATTGCTTAGATGCATCTGAATATACTTTGCCACGAGAAGCTTCAGTCAAACTGCAACATGTCCGTAACACGTCCATCGGCTTGGGGATGCCGTCCGGTCTTCAGTTGACCGGGTCATAGCTCAGTCTTGATCCGGTGCATCAGATCTTTCTGGTCCACCATGTCCGTCTGTCTGTTCCAGCGGTGGTACGCCAGCAGGGCGATGTTCTTGGCGGCGACGGAGCTCATCTCCATCGCGCTGCCGGCCAACTCGATGCCGTTGAGGTAGTAGAGGTTGGGGTGGAGCTCCACAGGCGACAGGGCCTGGCTGCTGCCGTAACACGGGTAGGCCTGCCACTCAGTCACCTGCACGGAGTAGTAGGACCTGAGAGCGAGAGGTGCAGCAGAAGAGGAACGTTCTTACTGTGATGGTAAAAACATCTCATTGTAACAGGGCATGGTCAACATTCTTGGATTTGGATTGCCATGACATTTGATTCACGGTCCCCTCAGGATGACTTGTGAGCCCATCACTTTTCATGTAGCACTCTCATCACCATCTTCACTTTGTTAATGACCAAATAAAGAATTGCAGAACTAGTGGCATTACCATCAGCCTCAGCTGTACTTCATGCTAACAAGCCAAATGTAGCTGTTAATGAAAAAAAATGTAATTACATTTTTAAACTGTCTTCATTTAGTTTAAAGCACCACGTGCCCATGATGCATGCTAGCAGGTCTGTATCTGCAGATACAGACCTGCTAGCATGCATCATGTACATGTATTATATAATGAAAAGAATACAATGTATCTTGAGGACATGTTTAAGTTAATCTGCAACTCTCTTGATAATGTTTACATTACATTCTCAACAAAAAAAGGCCAAAAGTCGCTGGCTACAACTGGCGACAACTAAGAATGGGAATAATGTATTGTCTGTTATGACAGCTCATTGAATATATTTGGGGTTTGGACAGATGGTCAAACAAAACAAGCAACATTTATATGGGAAATTTGGGAAAATACAATGGCTTTTTTCAATAGTTTCTGGACCAAATTACTAATTGAGAAGATAATAGCCAAATGATGTAATAATGGTTAGTTGCAGCCATGGTTACGTTGCCATGGAGGGAGTGTCTGACCTGAACAGTGTTTTGAGCTGAGCCTTGTCCAGAGGTTGTGGTGAGAACACTTTGTAGACTCCAGCCTCCTGTGGCTGCTTACGCCGGAAGCCAGTCGAGATGTTGACGGGACAAACACTTGCCACGCTGTTAAAGAACAGGTCGAGTGTCTCAGTTGTCAAGACGCTGGCGAAGGGGAAAAGGCGAGGGTCCGGGAAACCAAAGAAGGAGGTATTGAGGTAACCATGGACAATGGTTGCGACAGTGCTGTGATAGTCGCCGGGGAGCTCCTCAAAGGCAGGGGTGAAACCTTGGAACTGGACCCCCGACCTGACACTGGCCTGGAGCGGCGTCGCAAACACCACGATGTCATACAGCTCCGAGCCCGTCTCTGACGCTGTGGTGTAACTCAGCTGGTACTGGGGCACCTCCCCTGTCGGGGAAACGCAGAACAATAATGTCGACACTGTACTACATGATTCAGATACAAATGTATCCACATCACTTCACCAGTATGCATCTAATTAATTAATATATATATATATATATATAGGCTATTATATACTGTTATTGGCTGCTAACTTTTGAACTTTTGTGTGTGATATTTATATATATTATAATAATTCATGAATAATAATATATATTTACATTATATAAATATACTGTTATTTATATATATATATATATATATATATACACATATATATATACACATATATATATGCATCTATATTTACATATATATATATATATATATATATATATATTTAACACGGTTAACACGTTTTGTAAAATGTTAAATACTGTGGCAGCAAGAGAAATAATCAAGCATCAATTCTAGTTTGCTGCAGGTTACAAGTTGCTCATATTGCGCTCCTGTGGTCTGCACCTGAGTAGACGGGCAAGATGGAGCTGACTTGTGCTTGCAGCAGGTTAACGTTAGCCATCTTCAGCAGGCCAGAACACACCAGCTTGTTGCCTCCTTCCACCGCCCACAGGTTGTTCTGGGCACCAGCTAAAGACACAGCGCCTGTGACACACACACACACACACACACACACACACACACACACACACACACACACACACACACACACACACACACACAAACGCACACACTCTCACAACAGACAGGGCCAAATGCTGGAAACCAATTATCAGCTGCCCACACATTTTCCTGTTCTCCTGCTCCCATAGGCCACCCCTCACTCTCACCTTTCTCCCCCCTCTTCTATTTCCGACTCCCGCTCCTCCCTTCAGCGTCTCCTGCATCTCTTTTCCTTCCTTTCCTCCATCCTAATCTCCACCCGCCCCAAATTCAATGCCGCAGCCTTCCTCTTCCCCCATCTCTTTTCTACTTATCAACGGCCACTCGCTCCCTCCTCTTTTTCTACTGCTCATTTCTTCACACTCATCTGACCTACAAAGGCAGGGATGCTGACGTTCTGGCCGTAGTTGACCCTCATGACCGGCTCGATGACCTCGTCGATGAAACGCTGCGATACGCCCAGCTCCAGCAGGGAATCCGAGAGTGGCCGCCGGGTCATGTTGATGAAGCCACTCCCCCCAAGAGAGTCCAATAGTTCCTCCACCGAGCTGAAGGCATAGCCGTGGGCCTGGTACTTGTAGATCCTGTATTATACATGCAACAAATGGTTAATTATCAATTACAATAGTAAATGAATGAATCAGCAGGCAGATTTTCTGATTAAAATCATCCCATCTCAGAAATGAAAAGACATAAGCAGAGAGAGGGATATACAGGCTCACAGTTGATCTAAAGAGTGCAAAATACTAAATTATACAAGAGATAAATCACTTCCTGAGGGAGGAAATAGAGGTCAATGACTAGAAAGTCAAAATAACATAATATTAGCAAAATATTCATTGTCTTGGCCATATTTGACTGTCACTTGTGAGGTTGTGAATCACCTGATATCTGACACAGTCCTAGCTGAGGGAAGACAACCGCTCCGTTGTCGTATTTATTTAGACGTCATGGTTGGAAAGTCACACACTTAGTTAAGGTCTTTAAGTGATTACAGCGGCAGGCTAGGAAAATAAATAAATCATAATACGTTTTAGCCATTGCCTGCCCCACTGTGAGGCAGTATCAGGCGTTCATTTTATAACTAAACTATATATCCAGGTATAACGGCACAACAGCTACATCCTGTAAAGAAAACCCGGCACAAATTGTTCCGGCTCACCTCATGAATTTCTCCATAATTTCCTCCACCCACATCTGAAGGCGTATGAAGCTGATGCCATAGCGCCACCACAGACGAAACAGGTCCAACAGGTACCAGTCTGTCTCCTCCAGAATCACCTCCTCGCCGTTAAACACAGCGGTCTTACCCGCCACGCTGCGTCGGTACTTCAAACCTTGAGAGGCGGACACAGGACGACACAAAGGACAAACACAGATATACACAGGCAGGAATTAAGTATTGAATAAATGGTACAGTTTCAAATTAAAACATATATATTTTCCCATATATATTTTAAGAACTGATCTGCCATTGATCAATGTAATTTTCTCTGAACATTTCTTGACTTTGAAATGAAATGCCGCATTCGAAGATGTAAACAGTCATGTGGTCAGTTTACACAGACTGGACCTTGAATCCTGGAGACAGAACCACTATGATTTGTCTTCCAGTTAAGAGACACACATGAAGAGCTGCTTATTAAATTCAAACCATCAACCTTTCTTGACTGATGATCACTTTTCTTGCTCAGCTTACGTCTGCTGGAGGCAGTCAAAACATGTGTCTGATGAAGCTAGATACTCATCTTCATCGCTGTTACACAGGATCTCCGTATTCTATCAAAAGCACAACTTGTTTCCACATAGAAACCCTTAACAGATGTTTGCAGGTTCACCTCTGTTACTACCCAGCACTTCTTTTAACTCACTTTTGACTATTTAACATGCAACCATACATCCATTGACAGACAAGTGATGAAATGAATGCTACGCAGTTACATATACTTGTTGTCTTGCCTTCCCTTTAAGCTTTGGGTGTCGCGTGTGTTTGTCCACAAACCTAGCTGTTTGACAAACTCCTGCATGTGGAGGTTGAGGGAGTGAATGATGGAACCTCCAGACTCGTAGTCGTTGTGATTAACGGTTACAGTGGCAAGACGGCCTCCGACCGCCCCCTTCTCAAACACGTCTACTTGGACCTCAGGGCCAAAGTGCTGCCGCAGGAAATGGGCTGTGGCACTGCCTCCTATCCCCGCCCCGACCACCGCTGGAGCACAGCGGACCGGAGCCAATGACAGAGAAGAAGTGGGAAAACAGAAGGGAAATTTGGCAAGAAATTAGTGACATTAATCCTACCAAATTGTGCGTATTATTGTATGGCATCTGCAGGAGTTTAAAGACATGATAAAAATGCATGTTACACAATATATAATACAAATGAATCACAATTGAGCCATTACAAAGTAGTCTGTTTTTTTGCAGCTGTCGGTGTTCAGTTGTCATAGCTACAGCTGGACAGAAGGGTGTACATGGTGTCTTTCGATGGGGCGGTTATTGGAGTTTCTATTTACGAAATATCCATTTCCCGGTCTACGTTAAACAGTGCGCTTAATTAAATAGAAAATCATGAGTCTCCTATTCGCCTGGACTAAAGGGTCCAGGCAATCCACTGCATTTTTAACTTATTTAACTTCTCGTTATGTCCCAATTAATGCAGAAACAATTAACCAATCCACATTTAATTAATCTACGACTATAGTATTTTGAATGATTGTATAAGTAGTTTTGACAAACAAAAGTGCCAATCTTCAATAAGTGATGGACTTCTTGAAGCAGGCGAAACAGACTTTGTGTAAAGATGAGGGAAAAGAGGAGGAAGCCTTGGACTCAAAGGGTCCAACGTTTTCTAGCTGGCTGCCTTTAAACATTATTGCCACGTGATTTTATCTTTATTACACATATAGCATGCTTCAGACGTTATTTGAATAAATAAGTCATCAACCTTCAAAGTGCGAACATACAATTTAGATTACAAATCATTAACCAACGTTTCCAAGCGAAATTGAAATGACCATATAACGCTACGTGCAATAATAACGCTATTTAACGATGCTCGTGAAAACACGATGGAGGGTTAACAAACTATCTAGTGACCGCGCACGAATACATTCATGTCACCATCGCTCAGAGGAGCGCGTCGCCCTCTGAACTGCTGACAGGCGAAGTTCATCCGCTATTGTGTTCAACGTGGTGCTTTTCTTGCCTATTTTAGACGGCGGAGCTCCGTCGACATGAGCGGATCCCGCCGGGTCTCCGACACCCGACCAAGCCGACAGCACGACGACCAGCAGCGGGAGGAGTGGGCTGAACATAGCGGCACCAGAGCGGAGACAACCGGGAGAAAGGAGGCCAGCGACCGTTAGCTAAAGCTTTAGGTTAATGCTGACTGCTACTTTTTTTATTCCTATTTTCTTTACACAACAAAACGCAGGTCAGTTGACTCCGTCGCTGCAAATGTGCAGGATTGCGTTTTAAATGTGGTCGTTGTACTGCACAGAAGACGGCTCTAATGACCATGCATCCTCCAATCAACCGCCGTTCACGTTCACTTCCGGTAACATCACGTGATTTGAAACGAGGCTTGTTTCGACCAATCACAGCAGTCAGCGCAAGGTAAGTGCGTACACACTCGTGTATGATTTCCTTTTATCATTTCCAACGTGTTTTTTTTGTATTAAAAATCAAATAGTGTACTGTCAAGATTCATATCGTAGTCGGACGGCTTAGTTTTATGCGTAAAACTCTTCATAATATAATGTTTACTAGAGTGAATGAATGAGAAATTCACTTCCGGAACCGGTCAAAAGGTGGGCGGTCATAGAACAGTGAAGCTCAGTCACGTTGGCTAATTTAAACATGGTACATCCAATTTATATCATTCTCCAGATAAAACATGTAATCTCTCAATGTATCAGATTAGGGTTTATTTCCCCATTATATAAGATAAGATCATCCATTGTTAGTCCCAGTGAGGCAATTGACCAGATATGGCAATGCTTCCTTCAGTCGATTCTATGTGGTGTTTGTATTGAGGTCATTTAGAAAAGAAAATCCATAGAACGACATATTGAAAAACAGTGGGAGTTGCCTTTATTTCATTCAACAAAGAAATTGCTGCAACATCAGAGTAAACCACTGCGCAGAAACTAACATTCACACTGAGCCGCTGAAACGATGACTGGCAAAGTGGAGCTGTAAGGCTTAAGGACGCCCCAGACACATGCACGCACGCATACACGCACACACATACATACACACACATACACGTGCCCACACTTTCTCAAACACACACTTATCTTCATTTACATCAGCTATCTTACACCTCAATTGCTGCTCGGGCAGCAGACGTATCACTATCCCTCTCCCTCTAATGTGGCCGGTCAGAGGTGAGGGCTCAAGGGTCACCTTGAGATCAGATAACCTCTGATCCCTGCTGTGGCCTTAAATAAAGGGCTATTTCAGGGCTAAGAGGCAACATAACACAGAGACCATAACCGTTCATCTCTATGGTACATCTCTAAGCAAAATGAGCCCCAGCAATAACACTGCTAGGCCAGCCGCGGGCCCGATTAGCGGGGATCAGGGTGAGTTTGGGGGAGATCATGCTCTGGCCAAAGGGAGGGCAGGGAGGAGGGCACCGGCCGAGAGGACGATGTATTGGTCACTTGGTAGAGCGTCGGGTGGGCTCAGAGGCAGTAGGGGGAGGAGGTGGGCCACGGCGGTCTAGGTCTTCAATGTAGAACATGATGAGCTTCCTGCGCTCCTCGGGGACACACTCCAGGATGAGGTACCGCTTGTCGTTCTGAAGGATCTTCTCCACATCCTTCAGATGCTGCTCAGACTCCTGGATCAGCTTTCTCGACCTGAGAGATGAGAAGATGCGAGACGGGCAGAAGGCATTCAGAATAAATACGGTGATAACATGAATGGTATCCGCTGCTTTTCAGATTTTGGTTCAAGTCTTTATTAGGCACTCTTTTGAGTTAGATTTTTTTTTTTTATCTCCGCCCCCCCAGCAGAAGTAATTTAAGGTCCCTTTCTTAAAGACGTCTTTGTTCTTTTATTAAACTAAACGTAAACGTAGGAATTGTTACACATTACTTTAAGTGAGTGTACACACCTGTATGTGATGAACTTTGTCTCCTTCAGCAGGGTTCTGAAATCAGCCTTGGCGGTGATGTACTTGTCTTTGATGTAATCTTCAAACTCCCGTTGTCTCTTCTACAAACACAGATTCACACGTCAGACACAAAACTCAAAATGGATGAAATAGTTACAGCCTAATTCAACTCGCACCATAACTCATTTGAGATGGGAGAAAAAATATCGTTAGACCAATTCAGAACAGGTGTTTGTACTTTATGAAAGAAGGCAGCTGATAATGCGCTGATGAGCTACTAGGTTTGGTCTTCCACAACTAGGAAGAGTTATTTGCAATGTAACTACAGTGCGCCTCAACCCATCAATAGAAACAAAACTCAAGTAAATTGTTGAGAAACAGTAAACCTTTCATTTCATTATACGAGCAAAAATGAACACGTCTTACTCTGTCACTGGAGGAGAACTTAATACAGCGAGGGTCCTCCTTGATAATCTTCTTCACCTCCTTCCATGTGGTTGTCAGAGTGATCTACAACACAAAATAAAAAAAGCGTATAAAACTTTTTATTTCATATTAATTGAGAAAGCAAATGAATGGGCATGCGATCAAAGAAAACAGCAAATGAAGACATAAAGAAGAGCGTAGAAAAGATGAATGGTAACTTATTCTGCTTTTGGCACCTTTTTACTTTTCACCATGCTGGTCTCATCTAGCAGCTGGCGGAAGTGCTCTTTCTTCTTCTTGGCCAGCGCTTCTACGTGTTCGTTAAACAGCTTCTCCTTGTCCTCTCTCTCGAGCAGCGAGGCCGACTCCCAGCGATGATCTTTTCGCAGGTTACGCCGAGTGTCTGACCACGTGGCATCTGGAGACCGTACCTGAGGAATCAGGGCGCACACACTCGTCAGTCTTCCGCTCCCGCCAACATGCATGCATTTCTCAAGTGATAAAAGATGATCATCCCTCTCTCCGATCAATTTCTCTGGTCAAATTTTGAGAGTAAAACGTGACACGAAATACATTCTGGGGGACTAACTATGCGGCAGAGCGTCTCACCATGTCACACATGAGAGCTTTGAAATGCTGTATGGCCTCCTCCCTTTTGTGCTGCTCTCTCTCTCGGTCGATCTCTTTGGTCTGTTCTGACCGAGCCTTCTGCACCTCCCGCTCCCTCTCTCGGAGACTGGTCTCGATACGAGCCTGCCGCTCCAGATCCCGCTCCTTGTCGTGGTCCACGCTCTGTGGAGGACACACACGGTTGGGATTATTTACGTTTGTGATGAACAATGAGGAGCATTTACCAAAAAAACAGATGGAAACTCTCCATTGCACATGGATTATTAATTCTTGTGATTTTCACAGGTTGAAGATGAGTAGTCTTGTAATGTACTTGATTAATTGACAGATTAATTGATCTTATGTTGAAGAAATTCACTATTTGCCCTGGGACCCAAAATTATTTCTCCATCTCAGTTGTTGAGCTTCTCGTCGGCAACAGATTATTCGGTCCATATTTTTTTAATGCTTTGACTCGACTTATCAGGAATTTATTAGCTCTATATCAATAAAACCTGTTACTGGATTAGTCAAATCTGGGTGGCTGACCAACTTAAAACAGGCACACCATGAATGCATTTGAATCTGGATTTGAATTATATGTTGTCTACTTTTTCAAATGGTAAAGATATTTGGAGGTCCGTTTTAACTGTGCAACACAATAGATATGTTAGTACACGTTCGCCAGCAATATTCAGACACTTATTAAAAAAGATGAATCAATTAGTTATCTATTCATACCAACACACAAATACACAGTAAGAAGTAAAAAGCAATGTTAAGTTCACAGCTGCTGCGAGGCAGATCAGACGCTAGTAGCACATGCATATCAAAGCCACCATAAAGACAACGGCTCATACCTTGGCTTGTTTATCAATGTACTGTTTGAAAAGTTCTTCTCTGTGTCCGGAGCTGTCCACCGACTTGTATCTTGGGTCAGTCTCCAGCCTCTCTTTCACTTTGCTCCACCGCTGGCCGACCTCTATATGCTGATCGCTCAGGAGATCATAGAAGTCTTGCTTCACCTGGGAACACATACACATCAAAATTGGAAATCTGTCCAAAAACCATCAGCTGCAGATGGTAAAAGCCCACAGGGCCTCATCTCATGGTCGACATACTTCTTTCACTTAAATGATACCACAGTTGTGTTTCAGTGAGATACAATACTTTGCAATGTGAACGGGACATACCTTCTCTCCTCTGGACTTGGAGTCTTCTTTCTCTCTCTTCCTTATCGCGGTGATGAATTCCACGAAGATGGTCTCCCTGTCCTTCATCTTCTCTATGGTCTTAAATCGTGGGTCTCGACCGTGCTTCACTGCAAATTCACTAAATGTTGTTCTGTAAAGAAAAGAAAAGAACAAAAAACATGGAAATTAACTCTTTGCCAAAAATGAGAAGGAATAAAATATGTTAAATACTGATTCGATATATTGAGAAATTAAATAGTGATATCCCATAAACTCATATATATGTTTTACTCGTGCTCTTTAAAAAAGTAAGAAAACATATCTCAATAATAAGAATAAAGTTACTGATAAATCTGAATAACCTTTGTAAATGCAAACTACCAGTAAAACAACTGGCCTGGTTCTTTACCGTGGTGTGAACTTTGCCTCCTCCATCATCCGCCTGAACTCGTCTTTGGCCTGCATCAGCTTGTTCTTCTTCTCCTTCCTCTCCTCTTCCGCTCGTGTCTTCACATACTGATCAAATACCTGAAGAAAATAAACATAATCACACAATTATGAAAGAAGGATATGAATGAATGGCCAGTAAAAATGACAAGATTGTGAGGATGAGTAACGGTAGGGGGGGGACGGGGGGGGGGACGGACATGACAAAGATCTGAACCTGTTTCCTCTCTTTCGGGTTGAGCAGAAGGTAACGGGGGTCAAACACAATCTTATGAAGCTCTTTGTCCCAAGTCGAGAATGCAGACACCTGCATGTAAGATAGACAATGATAGCATGAGAAAGACAGTCCAATAGCAACGTATAGAATTTATTTCTATTTATTGAAGCAAACAACCTCGAAACATTGCTCTGTCCAATTTCACAGATTTGCATTACCCCTCTCTCGAGCAGCATTTCTCTGAACTGGGTCATCCGGGCCTCGAGCGGCACTACAGCTCGTTCTCTGGCAGCTTTGAGCTCTGCCTCCATCGCTGCTTCCTTCTCCGAGTCTGCCTCCTTCACCTCCTCCTTCCTGAGGGTGATACAGCAATGGTCAAGAGGGGGAGAAACGAAGTAGAAAGGCAGGAAAATACAAGAAAGATTTGACAATATCTTATTTAGAGACATATGGCGAATCCCTTTTTTATGGCTTTCTTGAAACAGCTGAAGACGGACCGGAAAGAGGAGCGAGCAACATGCAGCAAAGGGCTGCGGGTCGGATTAGATCCTGGGCCGCTGATGGAGGGACACCGTCTGAGGACATGGAGCACCCATGGGAGTAAAGGGAGGCACATATGACTTACTTTCTCTTTTTGGCTTTAGTTGGTTCCTCATCTTGATTTTCTTCACTAGCCATGGTTATTTCTGGCTCCTCCTTATTGATACCTGTCAATAGTCAGAGACAAAATAAATACTAATCGCACTGCAGCGCAAAACATTTAAGATTGATTGCATCCCTCTCTGGCTCGGTATTTTTCTCCCTGGTTTTGTAGTTTTAAACAGGTACATGATTCATATAATTTATGATTAACACCACACAAACAATTGGCATGTATAGCCAATTATCATTAGTGCTGCGTTGAACGCCATTATCACCGACGGTATGTGACTGAGCGTTTGTCCACACCTGTCTTCTTGCCGTCATCCAGGCCTCTCTTGTGCGGCGGCTCCTGGATGTGCTTGTCGACGTCGGCTCGGCCAATCAGCTCCTCGGGCCGGTCCCACATGGAGAGCCGTGTTGTGGGGTTGTAGAAGAACACCCGCTCATCACCCGTCCATACCACACACCTGATATAAAAAAGAAAAGGGCATTAGGTTCATTGCATTTGCAATATAGCAGAGTAGAGTGATGGCGAGGGCCGTGGTGTGGCGTGCGTACCATGGCGTGCCAGGGATAGGGTTGGTGGAGACTGGTCTTGCTTTCAGAGCGGCTTTTTCCTCCTCCGTCATCTCTTCTTCTTTAGGCTGCTCGATAAAATTCAGTTATCTTCATTACTATTACATTCATAACATTAAACAAATATTTTATTTCAGAAAGGTGTGCCTTTCATTATAGTACATGTAGAACAGAAATGTAAGATAGATTATGAACAGTGGATAGCATTCCTTATTGAAATATGAATATAATGTATATTACAACATGGCAAGACTGTACTTAATTATCATCACAGAGCAGGATTATTTTTAATATAATGTGCCATTTTAAATATTCTACAATGTTCTGTATTAGCAATAAGGGGAACATCAAGTTGAATGTAATTTGATTCTATTAATTTACACTGTAGGCAATCGATCAAGCCAATGGCTGTGAAAGAAGACAACAAATACCAATTTGTATTTTTTTATTTAAAATCTGAATCTGTGAGTAGTAACTAATAATGTACAATAAATGTAATGAGATAAAAGTAAAAAATTCGCCCCGATATGCAGTAGGGTAGAAGTATAAAGTTAATAATACTAAAGTACAGTCAAATCCTCCAATGTTACTCAAACAGAACTCGCAAGCAGGTCATTTACTCGTCACATACCTCTTTCTCATTATTAGCGTGGTCCATTTTGTTCTCCTCCTCCATCTCCATCTCAATCGCCTCAGCTTCCTGCTGGGCAAAGCGCTGCTTGATCCTTTCTGCTTCTTTTTCTGAAGACAGCGAGGAGAAATCAGACAAAAATCAAAGTGGGTAAGCCTTTATCTTATCATGTTGGAACTGACTGTGTGTGAGTGTGTGTGAGAGAGAGAGTGCGTGTGTGTGTCTACCTTTTTCCACAATAGCCAGTGGTTTTTCCCAGGTGGACTCCAGTGTTCGGTTGTTGTAGTAGTACGTTTTCCCATCAGCTGTTTTGTACTCTGACCACTCGGGGAGATGCAACGATCCGGCCATGGAGACGGGACCTGCCGAGAGGGCCAGCTGTGGGTGCATCATGGAAACTAAAGGCGGGCCCATGCCAGGAAGCATGCCTATCATTAGACAGAGAGGAAAAAGACGGACCAAGATTGGCGGAGACTCTTTCTGTCTTAGCCAATAATATTAGTTGTGGTTGACTATGCACTGTTGAAAAGCATTAGTTTATAGTTCATACATTCATTTGTGAAATGCCATTTCCAAGGTGAGGAAAAGTGCTCCACAGGCAGAATAAAACTGATCACTGCAGCTTGAGGGCCGTCTCTGTAACAATGTGCCTTGTCATATAGAGGATTACATCATTTTCTGGAAGAAACTGCTGAAGCCTGAAGAATCTATACTTTCTAAAGAAATAAATAAATCTAAAGAACATACAAAGCAGTGACCACCCCCACACACACACAACTAAGGAAGACAGCACACAACCTTACTGCTACAGCCCTATTGCATCTCTCTTTTGTAAAAGCAGCCAGCTTGCATTATGGGAACTAACAAAGACGGACTCTGTCTCAGGTTTCCAGTCCCCAAACACAAACCTCAAAATGACTGTTCCTAACAATTAACAGCTCAACCCAATATAACTATTTATTTGTTGATTTTCAAGTGTCTCTCATTTACTAAGAGCCACCAGACCAACGTACTGGACAAGTGCATTCATCATTAGTGAGAGCTGAATCCTCTGTTTGCAACAAGGAACATTTTTATTCCACTGTACACCGGATGGATCATGTTCACAGCATTCCCCCCAATGCCACTGTTTGAGGGTTCCCATACATACCATATACTATATATATAGAGACCAATCACTACCATGCCATCTATTGTAGATCTGAGACGCGAGCGGCTGGTGTTTACCGTTGGGTCCGGGGCCTGCCTTTAAACAGGGTCCACCTACTATCTGCATCATTGCTACACCTGAGAGAACAACAGACAAGCAAGCATCTGGTTGAACACAGCGGGACACTGAATATGAGCCATCGTGGCGTCTAAGAGTTTGTGTGTGTGGCTCCAATTATAGAGTGTGTGTTATTGTTATGTTACAACAACTCAGTCTCTGTTGACAATCATGAGCCTGTAATGTATTTAGCGGTGTTTAGAGGAGAGAGCCGTGTACATTCGGTTCACAAACTATGATATATTTGGATGCCACATTAACACTTATGATGAATAGAAAAAAGAAAATTCAGGAAGAAAATAAATCCCGTCTCAAGTAGTGAACGCATAATGCTGGAACAACACACATCTACACATCTCTCATCAAGCAGGAAGCTCTGTCAGATATTTGACAGTTTAATAACAATCAGCTCTAAACTGAAACTAGCCCCTTCGGATTGTAAGTCTGACTACGACACTCTTCCACAAATATCACATATACAGAGAGAATTAACCAGGATGAGCTTATTTTACCAATATGAGGGACAGAGAAAGAAAAACAAGAGCGAAAAACAAACAAACATGAAAGCAAACATACAACTGCGTTTACATTACCCTAAATTATAATTATTAACAAATTATCATTATTAATAATTCAACAAAATGTTTCCTGACAAATATGTGCCGACTGAACTAAATAGAGCAAACCATAAACAGGATATATCTGCTGATACCTAATCCATTATTTACATTTACATAGCAGCACCAGATGTATTGGTTCAAATGCATCTGGCACTTTGAACTAACAAGTGTAGCCTAAGAAATGTGGCCCACCATTGTTTTCATGAGCTATGTAATCCAAATTCCAAAGAGCCTAAATTATTTATCTGACATGGATGAAAGTGTAACGGGGACACACAATCACCAAGAAAAGACACATCACTCTGATCCTAGATCAGCTCCTTGACTTAGGACATCTCAAATGTCAACATGTCAGATAAAAAACTCCTTCTTGGAGCACCACCAATAAATCGGCAAGATCACTTGATAGATAGATCTTTTTTTCAAAGACTATTTTACCTGATTACAAAGTATTTATACTGTAGTTCCTCTCAATAGCATAATGATAGCAGCTAGATATTGTGTGCCGTTAGTTTCTTGCGCTTAATCTGTAGTTCTTACCTGGTAGAGGGATGTGCATGGGCACCCTGAAAGGAGGCACCATGACAGGGGGGAAGGAAGGTATGTTTGAAGTGGGCTGGCCCACATTATGAGACATGCCTGCAGGAAGCAGTGGCATGCTCTGTAGAGGCATGCTCTGCATTGGCATGGTCTGCATCGGCATGGTCTGCATCGGCATGGTCTGCATCGGCATGGTCTGCAGCGTCGTAACAGGTGAGGGCACCGTGGAAACCGTTACGACAGTGACTGGAGACGCAGCAACAGTCGAGGACACTGTGGCAACAGGGGACATGGCTGCTACAACAGTGGCTTTTGGATACAAAAACACAAATAAAGAAGATTTTTATTTTTGCTTTAGTGTGCATGCGTGTCTGTTTATAGAAGACTCTGTCCTTACCGGCCATGGTAACAGAGGGGGAGAGGGAGGCGGCATCTGGACTGGATGCATGTGTACGGGAGGAAGCTGTGGACAGGGCCTGAGTAGTGGAGGCTGCGGATGTTGTGCTGGCTGTAGTGTTAACACTGCTGGCAGATGCAGTCCCCCCAACACTCGGACCCGCAGACCCCGATACGAGAAGAGGGTTGAGTTCAGACTGCTGGATGATCTTCACGCCATCTGGTTTACTCCACGATGACTCTCTGGTCCTGGCGTTGTAGTAATATGCCTTTGGAAGGGATCATGGACAAGAACACACGTATTACTTGGGAACAAACAGTAACTATTAGTAAATATTTCACTCTTAAAACTTGAAAAGACTGTACAAATAATTAATTAATTTCTCCATGCTTTTCCAGACTCTGCAAAACAGTATAGGGGCCCCGTCTATGTGCTTGCATATGAGCTTGAGCTTACCTTTCCTTCTGGTGTCTTGTTTTCTACCCAGATCTCCTCTGCAGGGCTGAGTGCAGGGGCTCCAGATGCAGGAACGGGGGGCATCCCAGGAGGAAACAGCATTCCTGGAGGAGGTGGGAGGTTCCCCATGGGAGGGGGAAGGAACGGAGGTCTCTGCAGCATGAGACAAAACCCCAGTGTTACATTTTCAGATTTTAAGGAATAGGGTTAGAGTCCTCCCCGGTGGCCAGATAGACGAGCAGTCGAATATTTAGCCAGCAGTCGACACTTCAAACCTCTGAATTCGAAATTAGGAGGTTCTAGTCATCAAATGCTATCATTCAAGACAGAATGACAGTCAAACTGATTATGAATCGGTTTTAGTCATATTCTTTCTTGATTATGTCTTGTTCTAAGAGCTAGTAATGATGTTATTTCCTGTCACAGTCCTTGATAAAATCCTATATCATCCCATTCCTAGGCTGCAATATTGATTCCTCTAATGCAATATAGGGCCGAGCAAGAGGTAAGTACCACCTTTCTTGTCACCTCTTATGCAAGAGATGTACATATGATGCTGGTCTACTAAATGTATGTTTGACCTAGATTCTGCCAATTTAAATTAGACAGCTGTTTGACAATTTCCTAAAAAAAGCTCAGTTTGATTTGACGTAATTTATATTCATGAGCATGCTTTACAAGTCTTCCACGTGTTTTTTCAAACTCATATATTTGTTTTTTTCTAAGTATCTAATATTTTAGATATTACAGTCTGTTACACTAGATGTAAACATCATACTAAATCTATTCTTTGTACGTCTCTTCATTAATGATGTGTGTGAACCATCCCTGCAGGCAAAGTTAACATTTTAACCGCACACTTCCGTAAATAAAAACATACAAGTTGTATACAAATGGGAAACAGTCACCTGGAGATGAGGAGGTCCAATGGGTGGAGGCATGCCTCCAGGTGGTGGAATGGGCGGCATGTTGGGGTCAAAGGGCGGACGTGCAAAAGGTGGTCGTGGCGGGGGTCCCCTCATCATACCAAAAGGAGGTGGCGGTGGCCTCAGAAGTGGTGGCGGGCCTCGTAACACGGGGCTCTGGGCAGGCACAGGCGAAGGGCCCCGGAACCGTACTGCCTGCTGCACCATTCTGGCACACAAAACAATATCAAGTTACAACCAGTGTGGTAAGTGCAGCATTAGCAAAAAACCTCAGATATGGCTGGGAAACATAGGTCATATTCATAATATGCTCTCTATACCTGTGGTTCTCAACCTTTTGCTACTTAAGGCCCACTTCTGATTGTTATATCATTACCGAAGACCACCTTGACAAGTGAAAAAGAAAAACATGGTTTTGTAATGATGCTTCTTCTGATTTATGTACAACAAATGAGTTAAACAAAAAAAATACATAAACACATATATATACACGCACACATATATATATATATATATATATATATATATATATATATATATATATATGTGAACATGCGATGACACCGACATGTATGTTTCTGCTGTGGAGGCTTTGAGTGTAACCTTAGTAACGTTACATAACGTTCCAGTAAGTCATGTAGCTCGGAGATGTTTATTCTTCCACATGTTCTTTAAGGTGACATCCTGCTGATCGTGGTAACTTTACATGCCTAAGACCCTAAAACAAATCAAACGAGACAGTCCCCTCCATTACCAACTAGACTAACGTGAACAAAAAGCCAGTCCGTTCAAATGAATGGACGGAGTTGTGTGCCCCTGCTTACTAATGAATGTAGCGTAGCGTAGCTGGCTGCCTGTTTTACGTGCACATTTGAGCACATAACACGCACTAAGATAGGAGCCGTGTCTGAACACGAACCCGGGGCCTGGAGAAGAAGAAGGCAGTGTGGCGAAAGAGGAGAACATCTGTCTGTGTTTGATCCGGCTGCCTGTGTTTACCGCGTGCAGAGACGAGCCGCTCTGCAACACAGGCTAGTTAGCTGGAAGCTAGCTTGCTAGCACGGCTACATGCACAAGTAAGAGCTCTGTTTATCAAAACCTCTAGACTAAAATGAATTATACCTAACTTATTATACAAACTGGACTCGTGGTGAATAGTACACTCAGCTAATATTCACGTAAACACTTTATTTGCCGTTATCTGACCTGTTGTCGTTGAACCCGATAGTCTCGCTCTCTGTCTGCTCCGCCATTACAGGAAAATGTACTCTCTCTCTTCCTGGAAACGCCCCTAAGGGGTTTCTGCTTCTCGTATTCGCTGAGCTTAGATGTCAATCATAGCAAGATCGCATTATGTACGCTCTGATTGGATGATAGGTTTCTCATCGTGGTTTGGCTAAGCGATCATTGGCTCTTGTTCTTCATGATGTCTTTGTTCAGTCAACGTGCAGGGTGTTATGGATATTACATTGGACTCTAATCTTTTTCACTTTTTGCATCGCCCTTAGCTGTTACCACTTCTCTCTCTCTTTGTTTGCTGTGGTGGTGAGTATGTTGTGTGTCCATAGTTGGAAACTACTACTAAGAAAAAACAAAAGTTGTTTACTTAATAAAAGTCTACCACAGTGGGAAACTACTGCATTTGTGTGGGGTGGAAAACGCAAATCCGTAAGAAACTCCTCATGCCATAACTTTAAAAACATCAGAAGCAAAATATTCATTTTATATTTATTTAATTATGTAATGTAATCTCTCTTGATCTGTTTTCAGTTGAATAATGTGTTTGACAAATTACTCATGTTGGTGCATACTGGTTCAAAATATATTTTACAGCTGCAAAACAAATTAAATTGCATTGGTATAGGCTTTACAATCTGTACTATGTCATCCTTTTGTCCTTGGACCCTCGCATCAGATAAGAATAAACTCTAATGATTTTTACACGCAGACATCATTTGGTTTGAGTGTTCCTATTAATGTTAATGCACTAACAATGATTAAAATCCAAATAAAGACCTAACATATATTTGTATTGGAACAGAAGATAAAAGCCAACCGACACATATATATATACAAAGCATTTATTTTGCAATAAAATTCAATGTATTGTTCTTACCCAGAGTCATGGGAATTATTAGTGTTGTTCACCTCCCAGCCTGAGGGGGGTGCTGTGTGTTATGTGGTGTTTTTTTCTTTCTTTCAGGAAATTGGACTGCTATTTAGGAGGGAACTTTTGTTGCCGGCCCCTCCCACTTCAGCTTCCACTCCGGCAACAACTGCGTAGGTGGTGGGGTTAGTTAGCGTGTCGGTAGAGGCGAGGTGCTCCCTGTTTTCTCCTAGGGAGGGAGGTAAGACACCTGTACTTAGTGATGGCGAGATGAAGCCTCATGAGGCATCGAACCACTTCAGCCAATTGGTTCGAGAAAGAGTTAATTTCTCGAAGCTTCATGTGCTCACGACACCACCTACTGGCCAAGTGTATAATCACAGGCAGCTGTATCTGACGCACACAATGTGATGCATTGAATTGTTGTGTCTGTTATAGCTGTTGGGAATGACTATGAATTACAAAAATGTATGACCAAATATTTTTGGTACATAAATTATCACATATGTGCATAATAAAATATTTTTTTAATGTATTCTGTGTGTGTAAATGTTCCCAAATTGGTAGTATTATGATATGGCAGGTTGTGTAATAATGTTATTATGTCACTTTAGGAAAGACGGACCTGCTACCCACTGACCCATAGTCGACACCACAAAATAGGCAACTTAAAAAATCCTCAGTTATAACAATTATAATGCCGATATTATTTTAGTGTAGAAATATTAGGCACCCTTTAGGCATGTACAGGACTGTCTCAGAAAATTAGAATATTGTGATAAAGTTCTTTATTTTCTGTAATGCAATTAAAAAACAAAAATGTCATGCATTCTGGATTCATTACAAATCAACTGAATTATTGCAAGCCTTTTATTCTTTTAATATTGCTTTTAATTATTAGTTATTATTATTATTAGTCGATTTTCCGAGTTTTTTTGACACGCCCATAATGTTTTGCCACCCTGTCGATGCACGTCTGATAACGGGGAGTGACGTCCTCAAAATCCCGATTATTTCCCTAGTTAAAAGTACATTTTAACTATTCCCATAGTCACACACAATCATTTATTCTTTTCTCACAGACAGACACACACACACTTCGCTCAAGACCCAACAGTCAACACTGATTTGATTGGTCTCAACTAGCCTTATAAATCATTTATCATTTAAACTCAGCTAACAAAACAAAAATGGCCTCCAATGTGTTTAATCTATATGAATATGTTCTCGTACACAATGTGTGAAGTGCACCAAGAAAAGATATTGGTAATTAAAAGGTACATTGACCCAATCATTCTGAGGTGAGCCACTGGCTTGGAAGAAGTAGAGAGGATTGTAATGTTCAGTCTTGTGACCATCGTTGACCGTCTTCTCCCAAAGCTAGTTGGCAAACACTTTTTTTTAAAGTATCCTGTACCTTTATCCATAAACAGTGTCTGTATGAAAAAGTAAAATAGACAGAAGAGATCTTTAAGTTAAAAAAAACTGTCAATGATTAGTATTCAAAATAAAATACTGATTTATCCTATTTTCAGGCAATAATCTAACAAAGGCATTCAAAATATAAAGTAGAAAAGTTGTCATTTTCTAACAAACAGATTATTGTAATACAAAGAGACCAACAGTATGTTACAGCCAGTTGTCCTAATCAAGGTTTCACTCATGTTGTCTTTTAAACATCAATACACATACTTTGCATTGAGTTACTGTGAACTGCTTCGGTCTTGATGAAAAGAGGAGGGGATGAAGAGAAGAGGAGGATGTAATGTGTAATTCATGTCTCAAGAATAAATAGGACCAGACAGTGTTATTCCAAAGGCGTAGACCCATTGTGCCCTCTGCTGGGAGACCAGAGTATGGATTCAGGATGCACCAGCATCGTGTTGTAACTGTTATACTGGTCGCACAAGGAGTGACAGAAACTAAAAGACAGGGTCCTTACACATTTTGACTAATGGATTTCCATGACTTTTCCATGAACAAACTGAAATCTCGGTATAAACATGAACAATTTAGAACATGTTGCATATTGAGAGTTTACACCGGCTTATATTTTGAGCGTCTTTCTTTAAAAAACATGAATTATTTCAAACTCTGTATAAATGAACATGTGATTATAACACATTTCCATGACTTTTCCCAAACTTTTATGATTAAAATTTTTTCAATGACTTTTCCAGGCCTGGAAATGATCATTTTAAAATTCCATGACTTTTCCAGGTTTTCCATGACCGTACGAACCCTGAAAAGAGTCCCCTCTGGCAAAAATGCAATGGCTTACTTTTAAAATGAAGTTTGGTTGAAATTATATAAAACACAATACCTCAAGCCAAAATGCAAAATTAAGACGGCAATGCCATTTTTATTGGAGTTAATCCTACCGATTGATTCTCTATACATTTACAGAAAAACAAACTTTTTCCAGTGATTTTCTTTTGTGTGCAGGAGGACATACTTTAGCTCATATATAAAAGCAGCTAAAGATGAGGAGCTCTTCCTCACATGGAAATAATGACTCGCGGATGTGGGTCGACAGCTTCCCTGCTATTCAGGCGTCCTCTCTGTGACTTCAAGTTCACTCATCAAATGGTTGAAGAGCGGCAGTGGGTCCTCCCCCCTACCTCCGAGATCATGTCAACAGACTGGGATCACCAAAGACACCAGAAACATAGAGAGAAACATGCAAGGTTGTCTTCAGGTCCAGCAGTCCTCTGGGTCACGCTCTCAACATGTCAGACATGCACCCTCACACTCACACACTTGAACTCCTTCATTTCCCAAAGCTGCCAAAGTTAGCGAAGGCATCCTGTTTGGGTGGCACCACGGCTGGAGTGATGGAGTGTGCGAGGCCCAACCCCACTCCTGGCACTCCCATGCCAGCCATACCACCCATCATCACTGGAGTGGCCATGCCCATATTCATGCTTATGTTCATTCCCATCACGCCTTGGTTGACGGCAATTCCCCCCATCCCCGTGGTCATTGAAGGGGGCAGACTCGATACCAAGGAAACGGGCATGCCCGTTCCCATTGATGCAGGCATGCCCTTCGTCATCGCATTGCTTGCCATCAAGGGAGTGGCCAGTGGTCTGCTGGGTGGGGCGTGGGGCGGAGAGCTGAGGTTCAGTCCGCCGAAGCTCTGGGCCAGCAGATTAACCGGTGGTACTCCTGCACAGACACATATGGAGGGGGAGGAGTTAATCCCCTCTCTTGGGTTGTTCAGATAGTTACACTGACCGGTCTAATCCAAACAATGTATATTTAACATGTTTATGAGGTATGCAGCGGGAGATTGATTGACCGATTGATTGACCACAATTAATACTGTATATACTTTGTGTATTGAAAAGTAATCCCAATACCTTGTTGATGGATGATATTGTTGAGTGTGGGTGGTGTCTTGGCGGGGTTGAGGCCTGCTGATAGGAAGTCCAGGCTGATGTTGACGGAGGGGTCGGACCAGGTTGACCCTAATGATCCTGGACCTCCACCAACAACCTTCTGCTGTTGTCCTATAGGCTGCTGAGGTGTCATGCCTCCCAAGCTCTAGAATGAATGAACAAATGTTTTACACAGAATATAGATTTTCCTGACATACACAAGGAGAAAAAAAACATACCGTTAAGAACGAAAAATAAAAAACAACAACAGCCTTATAAATGATTTATAACCCTGTATAATTATTGAACATTTGAATAAAAAGCTTTCTTTAAGTGGTGCTTTGACTTGTATCTTTGATTAGGTTTACAGCATTGACAAATATTTCATTAACGTTCACATGTTCTTTTAATCCACGCCTCTTTTAGATTTTTACAATAAAACAATACACTGGATTTCATTTAATCTCCTGAGCTACCCTGCGCCACCTCAGAGTCGGACATTTCTTTGTTCATTTTCATGGTTCTATTAAGACTGAACAGGACCATTTAGTATTGGAAGTTTCTGGGTTATTCCTTCAGTGGGATTCATTATCTTTAACATGTTTCATACACTTTCAGACAAACTAAGCCTCCCTGTGAAATAAACCGTACCCACCTGTTGAGAGCGAGAAAGGGGAATGGCTGGCATTGCGACAGAGGCTCCTGGCGTGGCCCCTCCCAGAGAGAAAGTCATGCTCTGAGAGGCACTCAGTGTTGCGTGTGGATTGGTTAATTGATGGCTTACTCCACCCATCAGGTCAAAAAGCTCGGTAGAAGGTGGGGCGGTGTTAGAGGCCGGGGTTGACTGGACGCTGCCAAACAGGTCAGTGATGGGCTGGGCGGGACCGGCGCTCGACGAAACCGGTGTATTGGTCGAGAAAGCATTCCAGTCCCCAAATTCTCCATTTCCATTGGATCGTGCAGCAGCTGGCCACAAGAGAGTTGGGATGTGTTTAGTTGTGATTTTGACAAGAACCACTTGTGTCCTTAATTTACACTCATATTCTACAAATGCACGCCCCCCCCTTACAAAAAATGTAAATACATAAAAAAAATGATTTAATATATGGCTTTTTTTCACGGTGGACTTTCACACTGACCCTGGCGGGTTTGCCCAGTTAGTACGTTCATTGGAAACCTGCTGTGATAAAAACTACTGAACCAAAACTGCTTCAGGGTCTTTGTACAAACACACTCCGACACAAAGACCAAACGCTAAGCTGAAACAGCGTATAGTTTCCCTCTTTGTCCGGACGACATTAAGCAGACTACAAGTCTGAGAGCACCTTCAGATAACCACAGGAGGAGCCGAGAGAGGCAAGAACAGGTTTACCGGTGGAAGTTGGGAGGCTGGCAGAGGCTGCAGGGGAGGAGAAGTCAGCAAAGCCCCCGATGAGGTCTGAACTGCCACCTGGATGAGAGCACACACACACACACACACACACACACACACACACACACACACACACACACACACACACACACACACACACACACACACACACACACACACACACACACACACACACACACACACACACACACACACACACACACACACACACACACACACACACACACACACACACACACACACACACACACACACACACACACACACACACACATACGCATGTCTTCATTAACTCTTGTCCAACAACATTTTGTATGTGCAAAAGTGTGTCACTACCTGTTGCAGTGCTCTGATTGGATAAAGGGTCAATCACGAGCAGGTCAGCTAGACCGCTACTGGAAGACTGCCTGGCGGATGACTGAAGATAGAAATAAAAAGGCGCGGCGATTAAACGTTTACTCTTGATATCTGACATTTGGAAAAAGCGTGAGTGTGTGTGTGAAGTACCTTCCCCTCTGGGCTCTGGTCTCCGGTGTAGTGGGCTGCGGCCCCCAGGTCCAGCGCCTTGCCGCTGGTCGCTCCGGTGCGTTTCCGCGTGGTGGTGGTGGTGGTTTCCGTGGCCTGTGTGATTTGAATGCTCTTCGTCGTCACAGTTTCCTCCTCATCTTTGAACTCGAGGATTTCCTGCCTGCCGTTTCTCGATGCCCTGTCCTCCTCATTGTCGCTGTGGCAACCAGACACAAAGAAGAGGCGCCGGTTTGTTGCTTTGCAACTGTTATACGTCTGTGGGTTTGTTTATGTAATGGATAATCCTCATGTCATGAATAATTAAGCATGGAGTATACACCCGTAGATCAATTTAAAACGAGCATTCATTCAGACCATTCAGGAACATCAGTATGTATTATGTCATATGTATAACCGTGCAGCACATCGTACGTTTACCTGATTCTGTCGGGCGAGTCATCTCGTTCCTTCTTCCTGAACTTGTTGATCGTGTCGTCGATGGTGCTGCCGATCTTTTCACTGATCTCTCCCAGCTTCTCGCTGAAGGGGAAGGCTCCTCGGCTCTTGTCCCAGTCCTCATCCCACTTACTATGATCCAACTCATTGGCTGGAAGGAAGAACACCGAAAAGCATAGAGAGAGAGAGAGAGAGCGGGAGAGAGAGAGAGAGAGAGAGAGAGAGAGAATAAAGCTCCTTCAAGTTCCACTGAACAATGTTGTGTAAAAAATGCTGACCTGTAACAAATATAAGACATTAAAAGATCAATAAGATCAGAGCGGCCTGTAAATAATGATGTTTGATTAATTGTAAATTGTTAATTGTCCGATCACACCATAATCAACACATTATATAAGTTTGACCTAGAAAATGTTTTGTAATTTTAAATGATAATTTTAAAGTACAAACATGCAAAGTCAGGATACTTTTCTATTGAAGACATTGTTTGGGCTCTTGTGATAAACTTATTGATTAATAGACTAATCAGTCTAATTCAACCTGAAATGCAAGTTTGATTCTAACGGTCTCATGCTTCCTTTACATGTTATGCTTCCTCCAATTCATTTGAATTATGCTGGGTTTGGATAGGGAAGTTATTATTAGCATTTTAATCCACATTTGACTTGTCAAAGGAGACATAGTGAATTACTTACGGGTCTTAACGCTGCTGCCGCTGCCACTTCCTCCTAATTCTCCTCCTCCTCCTCCTCCTCCTCCTCCTCCTCCTCCTCCTCCTCCTCCTCCTCCTCCTCCTCCTACGACTCCGCCTCCTACTACTACTCCTCCTCCTCCTTCTCCTTCTCCTCCCATACTGTCAGAGGAGACTCCAATGTATTTATCTTTGTTCTTCTTGGCTTTCTTCCTCTCCTCTCTCAGTCTGTCATCGTCCTGGATGAACTCCACCATCTCCTTCACCTTCTGACGCACATTGATGCCCTGATCCTTACCATTCTCATCTGGACACACACACACACACATACACACACACACACAGAAAAATAAATCAGGAGGACTACGGGCCAGACTTTTGTTGGCTAGTGACTTTGGTGACATTCTGACCCTCCATACTTTCACCCGCTGTGTAAAGGAAAGGTGTCTTTACAATGTCAGATAATCAATTAAAGCTTCTGAGATTTGAATGGTCCAGAGAGGCTCAATCATAATGTTTTTGTTTACTTTTCTCTTGGACCACCACCATGTCAAAATGTATTTTTGTACGCAAGAAGGATCAAAATCAAATTGATTGAACTTTTACTGTGCACACTGCATTCATTCAGATTTGCACAAACATTTTTATTCAAATGTAAGAATAAGAAGAAAATAATTATCTAGCCAATATGGATTTAGCGACTCACCGATGAAGGGGTAGTTTTCTAGCGATCGCAGGTCGTAGATGTGTTCTCTGGCACTGGTGACGACCCTTTCAGAGCCGTTCCTGATCAGGTAGGCCAGCAGCAGTAAAGCCTGGACGAGGGGGAGGAGAGAGATAGTCAGAGACGTGATTAGAGACTATGCAGGGGATGCAACCACAACCACTGAGTGAGGAACAATCGTTTGAGTCCATTGAGCTCTACTTAACAATCCCTATACTTAAACTCATATTAATGATGCTCTAAAAAGTCAAAACAAACTAATTCTTCTATCATCTTTGCATACAAGTCTTGGAAGTATGTGGGTAGGATTTAAGAATGTAGTATATGTAGTACAAGCACTGCTATATATCAGGGCAGTGTGTATATATATATATATATATATATATATATATATATATATATATATATATATATATATACACACATACATAAATATATATATATATATATATGCTACATTCTTGAATCCTACCCACATACTTATACATACATATATACATACATACACACACACATATATATATATATATATATACACATATATACACAAGCACATATATATATATATATATATGCATGTACATATATACACACACATGCATGCATGTATATACATACACATGTATATAAATATATGTATACATATATATATATATATATATATATATATATATATATATATATATATATATATATATATATATATATATATATATATTTGTGTATCTAACGATACAGAACTGAGCCGCACAACACAACCCGACACATTGACAACATGAGCACACACACACACACACACACACACACACACACACACACACCTACCTGGGAGTCACCCAACTAACCTGCCAACCAGAGTGTAACCATACCTTGTAGACTCTTCTCCAGTTCTTTTTGTTGTCCTTAAGCATCCTGGTCCACAGCATGTTCATCACCTCTGGGAACTGCTCATACATAAAAGTAGATCTACACAAACACACAGTAAAACATATGATTGTGCCGGCAAAATCCATACCGGTAATCTAATGCATAATCAGGTCAAGTAAGTCCCTCTGATGTCCAGGTGTGTCTAACAACACAACACAGTGGACCTTACTGATAACCTGCATGTGTTTGCATGCACAAACTGAAACTGTGTACGTGTGCTCCACATACTTGGCTATTTCTCCCATTAGTTGACCGGAGGGTCCCCAGGGGTCGTCATTGGTGGCCTCTCTCACCTTGGACTCGATCTCGGAGTAGTTCATCACCACATTAGTGCTGTTGACAGAGAAATATATTACTCCAAAGAAATATCAATGAAATTGAAATAAAAGTGAAACCATGTGGCTTCACTTTTTCGTAACTAACTTTAAGTTAATCACTCGAACAAATCAAGACTGTTTGGTGTCCTGGCTCCTCAGAGGTGGAGCGAGCTCCCCGCTGACTGAGTTTGTACACATGGTTGAATCATGCACACTAAAAGAGTCTGCTAAATGACATAACATGTAATATAACTCTATTCACTTATTGTGAACACTGAGCTTTTTATTGTCAGTCTTTCGATCGGTCAGCCTCGCTGAGCATGATTCCCTCCACACAGCCTTTGTCCTATTTCCAGAGGTCAGGCAGACAGAAATACAGAAAATCAGATTTTCACATTAGAAAACACACAAATTCAACAAGGGTGATTCTTAAATAGCAAACAACCCTCTGGCCAGCAGAGCGCCATGATCGTGTCTAACGTCTACTCTACACAACGCCGATGTCACCCCACTGCTACACATGGAAACAAAACACTCATGCAGCGCACACATACGAAAGCTGACCATAACAGGATTATCACAACAAATGGCTCCATGGTGTCATAAGACAAGGTGAATCTCAGCTCACTGAATTATGAATGATCGCTTTCTAAAAAACCTGAGGACGGGCATGCAGACGTACATGTGAGTAAACAGCAAGGTCAACAAAGCAACAACTCCCCCTCGGCAAGGTGTGCCTCCCGTACTCTTTGTTTGTGTGGGCTCACACGCTGCTGTTTGTTCTAAAACAAAAGACAGCCCAAGGACTGAAACATGAAATTAATCTCTCTCTTCCACAACCTCCCTCCTTCTTAAAATGCGATTGTTCCCTTTATTTTCTGCCAATCTCATGTTCCCATCATTGCGCTGTCATTCCACAGCACCTTTCCCCTCCGTCTGGTTCTCCTCGGAGCTGACAGCCTCCCAGCAAAAGAAAATAAGAGGCATCTTCAGTACAGGAGCTGCCACTGACTGTGTTATTTTCAGCAGATATGACTGACAGACGATAATACCATGATAGCGTGACTCTCTATCTGCAGGAGAAGCAAGGCCAGCTCTGTTGAATTAGATCAATAATAGAGTATTCATCCTGCCCAGCCAGCCGATGTTGAGCTTTCCATCTGTGATACTCCTGCAAAGTATATTCACTTGTTTTATCTCTTTTCTTCAGTCTATTCAGTATCTTTCTTTCATACAACTTTCTTAGTAGTTAGTGGTGGTGTTGTTCTTGACTGCAGTTGATCGAAAGGTATTCCTAATATTCTTTTTCTCTCACGCAAAACAAACACCTCTAAATATAATGCAGTCCAGTTCAGCACCACTGCAAACCACAACCCCAATAATGCACAAAGAAATAAAAGAATTTAGAATGTATGGACTGTGGTATACTGGTATTAGTCTTGGATGTATTAGCTTTTTACAGGAGGTGTGCCTAATAAAGTGGCCACTGAGTGTATAATACAGTGCAAAACATTATAAAAAGACATGATTGTTTTTTCATCATTATTGTATGCAGCAGTTGCATTCTGATCACAGCCGTGTACAAACTACTGAAATGTTTTCAAAATATGAAATTAAGATTGACATACAAACTCTTTCAACTAAATCTAAATGACATAATTGACTATCGACTGAAACTAAAATATTGATGAACTAAGTATAGCAACTGAAAAAACAGAAACAACTTTGGAGTGAAACTCATGCTACACGGCAAACACATTTATAGCATTTATGTTAGTGAATTTAAACATGTATTTAATTTATACATTGAGTGTTTAGGAGGAGTATCTAAAAAGTTGATAACAACAATTACTAACAGTGTCTGTTGTGTAAGGGAAAGGAAGGTTGTTCTCCCTCCTCATGTTACAGTATAATGATTATGCACACTGTATTTACAATATATATCACAAAGAAGCACGCTTAGTCTAGTGCTCGGATAAACAACACGGAGTAGAAAAGGATGCAACACCAGCATCAGCGACCAACAGTACGATCTGTGTGGCCGAGCAGCTTCGTTGCCTTCGCTGTCCGGGGCCACGGGCTCAGTCGAGACCTAGTTGGTCACTAATTGGCAGGAAATGTACGATCCACGAACAATGCTCTTGCCTCCCTGATAGCTTTGCTATCTGTCGGGGTATAATGGCAGGTGAACGCATGGTGGAGGTTGCAGGCATCCCCAGGTCGACACACAGGGCGTGATTTTGCAGCGGCGCAAAAAACACAAACACAGAGCCGACATGGGCTTCGCGATGCTAGTGCAATTAGCGAGCTTTCGTTTAGGATTGTAAATAAACGAATCGACTGTGTGCAATGTTTCCCCCCCCCCCCCCACTGCTCCCCCTGTATCCCCGTCCCCCCCCCCCTCCTCCTCCGCCGTATGAACAAGTGATGGACATGTAGATGAACAACCCGTCGCAAAGCACAGGGTAGAAGATGGGCAGCTAGCCAGCTAGTCGGGGCTAACAGCTGAGGGGCTATCGCCGTGACGTCACGGCCTGTATCCGCTGCTGATGCTGCCCGGCTAACGTTAGCCGGTTAGCATAGCAGCCACTTAGCGGTTTATCTCGTGCAGATGGATCCACCTGCTCCTCCGTACTCACGCTTTGTCCACGAGCTCTCGGACTTTCCACATATTTAGCATCCCCGGACGGAACTGCGGGCTCTCCGCCTGGATAACTGCGTCGCCCCCTTGTCTCAATGCCCCGCAAGACAGATGAGGTGTCCGGTCACCGACGACAACCCCCCCCTACTCCTCTATTAGCTCCCGTAGTACCGCGGCCGCTGCGGTTAACGGTTCGCCCCCAGTTGCTACGGATACGTCGTTCATCTTTCTACGTCACGGGAGCGTCAATATGTTTGTTTCCTCGCTGGCCGAATGTTTTATACGTTTCACATGTATCATATGTATCAAATTAAAATATGTTTCATTATGTGTTATATGTATCATTTCATTATGTATCATATTTGTTTATTATATATCACACGTTTAATCTGTTTCCTTATGTATCAAATTAAAATATGTTTCATTATGTGTTATATGTATCATTTCATTATGTATCATATTTGTTTATTATATATCACACGTTTTCCTTATGTATCATGTTTCTATGTATCATATTTTTTTGTGTCATTATGTATCATATATTTAATGTTTCATTATGTATATGTTTCACTTGTATCGTTATGTAGTTTATAATTTCATATCATGTTTAATAATGTTTCAAATGTTTCTTTATAAATCATATTTTTCATATGTATCATGTGTATAATGTGAAAATATGCTTCATTATGTATCATATGTATCATCAGTTTTATTATGTATCATGTTTCATCTGTTTCATTATCTATCATATGTTTAATATGTTTCATATCATGTTTAATGTATCATGTGTTTCATTGTGTATGTTTTATTTGTATCATATGTTTCAATGTGTTTAATTTTGTATCAACATGATAACATATATGTTTATAACTTTATATATATATGATTTCACTCATGAAGCAAATTCGCACAGCATCTATGAGACAACAGAGATATTACAATCTTGTTCACTTCAGGATATTTGGGACAACGTTTATCTTAATGATGCTCTAAATTCTGATTTATTTCCAATTTTTCTAAGAAGCGACACATTTCAGGCCACTGTGTCTAAAATCAGTATCTAACCTTTGAGACTCACTATGTGTAACTTTAGAATGATAACAGTTAAACACATTGCTCCCTCGTTGATAGTTCTATTTATGTCCTCCATCATATTTGACCATAGCTGCAAGATGAGTCATATGGCCCATTTTAAGCACCTGTTCGAAAAATGTACATGTTTCAGTACATTTAAATGTATAATTATATTCTATAGCAGTTTCTTGATACAAGTATACATGAAGGTTGGCAAACAACCATATCTTGATATGAATATATATATATATATATATATATATATATATATATATATATATATATATATATATATATATAGGTCTATATTGCAGAATTGTAAGTCATGTTTGTTCTAAACGAGTGATTGGTGTGTTTTCTTGCCTTGTGATTGTTCATCAGCATTTCATCAGTTTATGCTGCCAGCCTCAATGTGTTCTTGGCTTATCCTCTGAATCAAGCAGACCACCTGTATTCAAGCACACTATTCATCTCCTTTAGGGACACATATCAACAATACTGTTATCAGCATTTAAAAATCTGTATCGTAATAAACCCAATGAATATTCATATTACATATACCCATATACTTGTTTTTAATAATTGAGTCAGTCTCTTCACTTCTGCCCCTATGGAGGGGGGAGTTATATATATAATATGTATATGTATAGTATGTATGTACATACACTAAACACACACACATAAATATGATTTATATATCTTTTGCATGAAACACTTTGTTAAATATCTAAATTCACATATTGGAAATGTTTTTTGAGAAAAATAAATGTTCCTTTAAATTCTCTTTTAGTATTGAAGAGCTATATTGTCCTATTTTATGCATATCATGATCTTTAGGCCGTACACAACCTTGAAACAACTGGTTTTTAATGTGGAGGTGGAAGTTCCTGATGTATGTGAGCATCGCTTTAAGACAGACTTGATAAAAACAAATTTAAAAAAGCCTTCATAATTGTATTTTTGTCCATCCAGCCTTGGTTTATATACTCATTTTAAATTGCTCCCCCTGGCTTAGGAGGCACATTTTGTCAATAACTAACATTGTCATGTAGTCAAGGAGGAAACATTTCCCATCTTGTTGCTCGGCCATCTGAATGCATCTTCCCGATTATGTATCATATTCATTGTGCTGCCTCCACTGCCTCTGCTTGTGTGTCTCTCAGTTCTCCAGGTGTCTCCTGTACATGATCAGGTGCAGCTCAGAAGCCCCTCCCACCCTAGTTCACCACACACGGCCCAACAGAAGGGGTCCTCCCCACCCACCAACAGCGCATGTCATGGTCACATCCGGAGACCATTTTGAATATTTGAACTGTTTATTACAGCAGCAGTCAGATGTATGTTGGCATATAATTACAGTTTAAACTATAATTAGTTTTATGTTTTCTCTTATCACTAACTACTCTATTATTGCATGTTCAAATGTGTTGCATTAAAGTCAAAACAAGTTTGACTACATGCAACTTCAGACATTATGCACACACTGCAGTATAAATTAGTAAGGTATGCAACTAAATAATTAGGCAACAAAATACATCGACCTCATTGGATGGATAAAGAGACATTCAGACTTTTTATTCATGACCAACAATATACAACAAAAAAACCTCAATTCGGAGATTCCTGAATGAATGGTCAACACCAAAATAATTTATTAAGAAAATAAAAATACATCTTTAAAAATATACAGTCATTATGCTTCATTAACACTGACTGAACTCTCAGTAAGTGAATTATTAGTCTAAAGTCAGTCAAATTTGTGCTGAATCATACGACTTTACAGACGGATAGAAATACTTTCAGGTACGAGAGGAGAGGACGTTAATACTGTCTGTTGGGCTCGGAGGGAATGTTGGACGAACCGTCTAGAGCAGGTCGTCCACGTGAGATATAAAACCCAAACCACATGATGAGTCGCTCTACAGTGTTCAGACACTAACACCGCACATTAGTCTTACAAACAATCCAAAAATACACATGGAACACTTTCAAAAAATTCCCGTGAGGTGTAATTACTGCTGAACTGGAAGTCCATCTTTAAGGTGCATCAATATCGTGGAGCACCGACGCCAAAGTTTTCTCTTTCGCTTAACTCGGGTGTGGAGTCTCTGGGGACTTCACATTCTGTGGGAAGCAAAAGACACAACGTTTTAGTATGACTGGAATCATCCAAGCCGTTGGCGAAAATGAAGAAGATTTACGATCGTAAGTCACACGTCGAAACGGCGTCCTGCCCCTGTGGTGCTTTGATTCGTCTTGAACAGTTAAAGGTGCAATACATGGACTTCAGAGCATTAATATAGCAGCAAACGACAATTCTCAATTCTTTTTTTGGAGTCGTCTCCCACTGGCTAGCTCATGGCCGATGCTACTGTGGGTCAGTGGTGAGCAGGTCCGTCTTTCAGAGGATCGGCGGTTCAATCCCGCCTCCGCTAGCTCGAGTCGATGTGTCCTTGAGCAAGACACTGAACCCAGAATTGCTCCCCATAACTGTCTACGGGGTACGAATGCAAGTCACTTTGGATAAAAGCATCAGCTAAATGTAGCGTAACCCTCGAGTAAACTGTTAGCTCTGGAAGCACCTTTGCTGGAGTTGGATATATCGAAATAATTTTATTTGGAGTAGTGATTATAGTCGGGTTGCGTACTACGCGTCAGGTTTACAGAAGCGCCAGTTGTGTAAGAACTGGGCTGCTGGTGTTTCCCTTGGACTGTGTGAAGAGTAGAGACGACATTATGGAAGTCAAAGAAAAGATCGGTCTTTCTTTTTAGTAGCACACATATTTGGCAATATTGTTAGTGTTACTATTACAATTTAAGTCTCTTTAGAGGTCATCCGTTTGAATTAAAAGAACTATACACCTACAACACTAGCTTTATTTATGTATTTATTTACATGTAATAATTAAAAAATATATTATTTTTTTATATATATATATATATATATATATATTTTAATATTTATATATATTTATATTTGGAGCGACTGTGGCTCATTAATATTGTCCTTGTTTTCAAAGTGAGTCAACTTGCAAAACAACATTGGTCACTGTAAACTCTGGTAACAGCAAAACATATTTGGGTGCGTGGGTAAATAAACTCCAGGTGAAAATCTGTAGTGCCAAACCACAGTAGTTTAATAAAAAGAAATTAAAAGTCAATCAAGATAAAATAGATTAAATTCATGATGAACCTTCGTCACAAGTCGGATTGAACAATTTCTCATTCAATTGTCATTCAAGAAAAAAGAAATCTGGTTATTTTCCTGTTTATTCAAAAAGTTTAAAAACAAAACGATGACCTGTGATTCTGTTCTTCCTCAGATCAGTTGTTGAACCTCACCTGTGAGGCGTTGAACAGCGGCACCATGGGCTGCGATCTGGTGTAGTCGGGAGGGTTGGCGTAGGGGTCGTAGCCCAGGCGCGCCAGCATGGGCGCGATTTCAGCCATGTCGCCGATCACGTCGGGGGGAATGTGACCGACCCACTTGGAGAGGGCGTCGGTGTTCACCGGCTTCATCACCTGGTCCGTGGAGCGCTCCACCCTGCACACAAACACACGTTTAGTCCATGTGTTGCGTGTAGCGCGGTAACGTGTCCGTAATGCAACGAGTTTCATATGGAGGAGGAAATGTTCTCAACTAATTCTGTTAAATATTTTTTTTGTTCATCTAATACAATTATATTGCTGTATTTCATTGTTATGTATGCATTACCTGTGTCGATGACTATCAATGCACAAAATGTAAAAAACAATTTATGATTTGGGCATTTTGATTCCTCTATAAATATCAACCTGTCCAGCCAAAATAAATAACGGTGTATGAAAGCTTGGACTCGTGATTGAGAACATGCCACATTTTGTGAGAATTTAGATTAGTAACTGTTGCGTAAGTAATCAGTAAGTGTGCGAATTCTCTCAGATTGTGGACCCGTCCTTCAAATACATGCCAGGTTTAGTTTTTATTTTTGCAGTTGGAAGCCACTAAATCCCAGAGCTTCTGCCCTGCGAAGAGATGCTCTATTTGAATCACGACAGATGAGTTGAGCAACAACGTGAACTCGACTGATTAAAAGCTTTACTGGATCTTAAAATGTGTGGCTGCTAAAGATGAAACCGCTGGCTGAACTTGTGGATTCAAATGAATGTGTGTTCCTATCCACCTCTTGCTTTGAGCTGCATTTCAATTCAGAGGAGGAGAAAGGCTAAATGATAGTTATGATGGACTTTGATGGTGCGAGTCAGCGAGGTGAATGTTCTTTGGGATGTTTCTGGGATTTGGTCGAGTGAATTTTACATTCTCTAATGACCTCTTGCTAGTGCAATAACTGCAATAACTACATAATAATTATCACTGTTCACATTCACACTATGTTGATCTGCACTTCACACATTTCATTCACACTACACACATTTTGCACACTGTCTATATTTAATTTTACACTGCTGTATTTGCATGTTGTGTGTATATATATATATATATATATATATTATTTTATATTTTACTTTGTATACTTTATGCACAGTCACCATTTCTTTCTTATATTTATATTTTATTCTCGTGCGTTTAGTTTATTGGTGCTACTGTGTTGACAAATTTCCCCTTGGGGATTAATAAAGTATCTATCTATCTATCCATCCATCTATCTATCTATCTTTCTTGCACATGTTGTATTCGTATAGATACTTAGGATGCATCTTCAGAGTTTTTAGGCATTATCAATATGAAATAAGGTTTTCCAATAAAATATGTGGAGACTGATTTCATGCAGCATGTAGAGAGCATTTTTTGGTTCTCAACTAGCAAATTATATATGAGGGTACAACATAGACTAGTGGTGAAACATTTAGTCCATTAATCAATTAGTGAAACCACAAAACTATTCAGATAATCAATGAATCAAAAGGCTTCTTAGTCTTAATGGTTTTAGATTGTAGGTTCTATCAAACTTGCTGCTATAGCATTTTCTTACACAAGCTTGAGAAGAGACAATGGTTTCCTCAAAGACAAGCAGGTGTTTTGAGTGTATAGTTATAAACTAAATGAACGTTAAAGCCTGGAGTCTTAAAACACGTCCAAAACTCTTCATGTTTTATTCAACAAACATTTTGGCTCCTTGGTGAGCGACGTCAACTCTGGAAATAGTTGTTGTTCAATCGTTATTCTTGGAAACATAAGGAGACACAATGTAGTATAAATAACTTGTAGTTTATTAAATAAATAGTATAAAATAACAACGTAGTTGTCGTGTTCTCCTCTAGATCAATCTATAGGGGTTTAAAGAACCTGGGCGCATCTCTTTGATCCACTTCCTGTCACAGCAAGGAGATAATAAAGACTACTAAGAAAATACTGGCCCAAATGTAAATCAATGGAAGGTGTTTGATCTTAATCTTTACATTAAAAAAATATAGCTGAATAAAGTAGATCACTTGAGAACTTATAGATGATGTTACATAAGATTTTGTCACAAACAAGTAGCAGAATAAGCAAAACCTGAGCAGCAGCTGAGGAGCGTGTCGAGTGGACCGACAGAGAGAGAGACGAGCGAGACGTGAGAATCACAGCTGCCTTTTGAAAGCTGTCAGAAGTCACACCTGTATTTCAGAAATATATCTCAGGTGGGAACTCACGGGAAGGATAATGAAGAGGAATGAAGCAGACAGATGAAGATCTGTCGACACACAACACTTACATCGACTTCAACATGCATAAAAAAAAAAACTGTAAACCTCAGCATGTGAAATTGAAACTATCGGCATTGTCAGATACCACTAGAGTTGACACACACACACACACACACACACACACACACACACACACACACACACACACACACACACACACACACACACACTTACTTGGACAGAGACACGCCACCAGCCTTTCCAATCAGCTCTTCATGGTGCAGCACTGATGGGTCCCACTGCAGCTCCAGGAAGTGAAGCAACTTCCTCATCTCCTCCTCCGCGTGGAGGACCAGCTGCTCGTAGCGGACGGGCAGACACCTGGACTCGCCGGCGGCCTGGCACTGGCTGAACATGGTCTCCACCGCGCTGCTCCACTTGGTCAGGCAGTCCCTGTAGCTGGTCAGGTCAAAGCCGGAGATGGTCACCTGTGAACGGAGGTCGGAGCGACAGGCCGGTCAACACAACACGGGTCACGTGGATGTTTGGAAACACGAGCCGGCGAGGAACTTTGTCCGCCCCGATAAAGAGAGAGAAACCCAGCGTACCTTGCGTGATATCATGGAGTGGACGGTTGCCCGTCCGTCTCGCAGCATGAGGACGAATTTGGCTTTCGGGAAGATGCGTGACAGATATGAGAGGGACTTCAAGGCGAACGGGTCCTTGTTGCAAAGGCGAGGTGCCGGCTCCCCGTGGCCGACGATCACCTGGAACACATCGAGGGAACGTCACAATGAGGAACGCCACAGCGTAACAGCTTCTTCAAAAGGCTACAGGCAGTTAAGCAAAAATGATAATAATATTTGTGGTTTAGAAGTAAAAATGTGATGGACCGTAATTAGAAATGTTATATTATATTATATATATATATATATATATATATATATATATATATATATATATATATATATATATATATATATA
The DNA here is from genome assembly GCA_036178185.1 of Liparis tanakae. NCBI lineage: Eukaryota > Metazoa > Chordata > Actinopteri > Perciformes > Liparidae > Liparis > Liparis tanakae. The sequence goes on along the minus strand of CM070088.1, from coordinate 6,971,838 downwards.
TCTTTCTTTCTTATATTTATATTTTATTGTGTTTAGTTTACAAATTTCCCCTTGGGGATTAATAAAGTATATTTCTATTCTTCTTCTCTATTATATATATATATATATATATATATATATATATATATATATATATATATATATATATATATATATAATTAATTTCCATCAGTATCCTCGTCAAAATGCCAAACATTTGCTGGCTTCAGCTTCTTAAATGTGAGTCAATTAAATATGTGTTGACTATGGACTGTTGGTCAGATACACCTGTGAGTCACAAATAGTCAATTGATTACATTTTGTTAACATGTAGCATATTCCGCGTATCATCTACATTTAAATATGCGCAATAGCTTTTTAATAACTCTGTGTATGTAAACACATCATCTGAAAGCTGATATATTCTTTCCACACACAAACACTCAGATTAACAGGTACAACCGGCTCACCTCGAGCAGGAACGCTCGCACGGCTGAGTCCAACACCTGGTCGGTGACGCCGGCCTCGTCCAGCCGAATCCTCTCCTTCACCGAGCGGCTCCAGGTGGCCCGCATGGCCAGGAGGCGGGGAATCACCCGGGTCTCTTCCCCGCACCGGACGGCGTTGTGGGCATCCAGCATGACGCGCATCAGCGTGGTGCCGCTCCGGGGAAAGCCTCCGATGAAGATGAGGGGCGTGTCTTCGGGGAAATGTTCATTCAGGGATAAGCTCTGATTGGCCGAGCCCATGTTGAGCTCCATCCACCTGTACCGATGGCTTTTCGGTGGGCAATCTATCCCGCTCATGCCCAGGTAGATCAGGGAGGCGGAGCAGAGGAGCATGCAGCCCAGCAGCAGGCTCGATCTGGTGGTCCTCATGGTCCAGATTCAGGAGGACATCAAACTATGTTCATGGGCACCAGGAGGAGGAGGAGGAGGAGGAGGAGGAGGAGGAGGAGGAGGCTGGAATCAGATGTGAATCGAGCAACTTTAAATAAACTACCACGTATGACCTCCTAAAGTTCAGCAAAGGTCACGACGAGGACGACTGCGAGAAAAACGGCCGAGAGGATGCCGAGGAAGGCCAGGAGGGTGGAGTGTCCTCGGGAAACTCCTCACACCTCTGCAGCTCCTCAGCCCTGTTGTGCGAGGGCAGGCTGGAGGCCCGCTGCGCTCCGCTGCCAGCCGAGTCTCCGCTCCATCGCCGCCGCCTAAAACACGAGAAGAGCACTTCAGGACGAGGACTGCGCCAGAATCAGTCGGCGTCGCCTCCAACCGAAAGCTTCCGTTCGTACGGGATCCTGCTGCATTATCTCACAACTTGCCAAGTAACCAAATAATCATAAGCTTTCCAATAAGTGAGTAACTCCAAACATTATAGAAAATGCCCTGTGAGTGAGTTATTATAAGCAAACAGGGTGTGGTGGTGGTGGTGTCTGTGTTCTTTTGCCAAGAACACTACTCACTCGGCTGAAACGCATCCAATTTTTTTTTTCTCAAGTCAGCTCTTTTGCATCTTTCCTCTGGAGAGCCACTGACCATTAAGCCATATCAGTTCCCTGCGCATGCAACGCAGACACACTCGCAGGCAGTGTATCTGAATACACTCATGACAGCTTCCTCGTGTTTTTATTCCCACTGACAGTTTCTGTCTACAAGCAATTTGTTTAAGATCACATTACTATTGACCAAGCCAATCATCCTGCAACTTCCCCATTTCACTTCTGCAATACGCTCACGAGCAGATTCAGGAACGCAAGACAGCATCCGATTCCTCTTATTCTAAAAAAATAAAAATATTCAGCGAAACATATAATGACTCCTTCACTCATGTCTTTAAACACTGATTTCACTGCAGATTGTGGATTACTTTGAAGGCAACACTGCAGTTTGAATCTCGGATTCACAGCAGTTTGATTTTTTACTTCTCTCTTTCTTCATTTCATTTTGGTTTCTGTCAACGTGCAAGAAGCCTAACATCTGGACGCCACGTGGGGAACTCCTCTCCCGTCTGGGCTGGAGGAGCTTGCCTGTAAGATTTGAGTCTGATGATCGCAGCGAAAGGGGAAAAAAACAGCTGGAAATGAGGCCATCACTGCCTGGCGGGGAATCGTAGGTGCTGCCTTAAGCCATTCTAAGTCCAGTGGTATCCACAAGCTTTACATGTCATTATCATGAATTTCCATGCAGACATTAAGCTACTTGAAGTGTTGCAGAGAATTAGGCCAGTGGGTTAAGACAAGCCTTGCTGCTTCTTTAAAACAGATTTAAAAAAGGGCCAGTTTCCCCAAATTACAAATATGAAAAAGTGTATTTTCTCAAAGCTAAAAATGTCCATGGGATGTTTTTGAGATGTTCCTGTAGATTTTTTGTATACACTATATTTGAATTCTGTTCACGATCTTTGTATTAGAGCCGAAAGCAGAAATCTCGGAGACAGACGTATGGAAACTGGACAAACAAAACCAAAAAGGATTGGGTCGACATGCCTGGACTAAAGGTTTGTGCAAAAGCAGGGAGCGGACAGCTCCTCTGATAACTCGATTGACCTTGAGAAGGCCACGGTGTTCGCGGATCAAGGACGAACCAACAAACTAAGTCCAAGCAGAAAACAGTGATCTGTCATCACAGTTGTCGGCTGACATGAAAACGGATATCTTTGAGCAGAAGGTTGTCAGGAGAGCCAAAGCCTGCGTTCCCTCCTCTTCACAGGAGGGATCATATACTTCCAGCCAAGGGAGCCTCTACATTCTCAGAGCCCTGAATTTAGCACCATATTGAATTTAGGACTCTTGAGTTTTGTAGGTTAGGTTTTCTTTTCTTTAATAACTGCAAAGACAGTTTTCACTCAGTGGATAAACGTGAGATTAATTGCATATCCTTAAAATGCACACCTTCTGTTAAGATGCTTCATCATCTTCATCATCATCAAGGATTACGGCCCCTTTCTTTTGCTCAAATGGGGGACATCTTTGACCTGCAGGTTGTCAAGAAATCTAAAGCCTCTTTGTTCCTCACAGGAGGGAGTAATGAGACCGACTTCCTGCTAAAAAGGGAAAGTCTGAGAGGGAGAGAAACTTATACACTTTCCCTTCTCTGGTGAAAGCATTGGCGTCAGGAACGTGGCCCCCTTGTTGGATCAGTTACCTTAAATATCCTTCCTTGGATCTTTTGCTCTTTTGTAAATGCCATTCTTGCTCTCTTAATGTTGCACTGACAGCTCCCTCTCAGTGGCAACAGCACATATACATCTCAAAAGCTACAGATTCAACTGCAGCTGTTTCAACATGAAGAACTATTTGCAGCATTTGTACCGCGTTGCATAACAGATGTGTTGTTGACCCAGGTGCATACTGGTGGATAGATATCTATAGATACAGATATGTATATCATAAAAAGGCTCCAATCAAGCGATCACATAAATAGGATTATTTAAAAGGCTCCCAGTTGAAGGCCCAGCATCCACCAACATCTGGTTTGACTTGATGATGCGTCTTGTCCTTAAAAAAAATAAAAATGCCCCCGAGGCAGGCGGGCTCCGCCAGGTGAACGACCTGCGGTCAGTCAACACGCCGTGGCCGAGCAGCCGCCACCTCCTGCTCGCCGTAGCTCTGTCCTGGTCAACCCGCTCCAACGAGACACATTTAGCGGGCTGGAGTGAGCCGATATTCGCCGTAAATAAACCACAATCGTGAGAAAATGGTGTTCACTCACCAGCGTCTGTGAAACTGACGAAATCCGAAGAAGAAAAAAATAAAAAAAACACGAGCCGTGATCCCAAAAAGCTGGCACCGGCAGCTCGTGTCGAGACACACGGGGTGTTTTCCACCACGCGGAGGCTCTGCCGGCGGAGGTCACCGCGCTGCTCCCCGCATTACACAACGTTTCGCTGCTGGTTCGCGACTTCGCTCCCCGAGAAGTGGAGCCGTATCTCCGGCTGTGAGAGGAGGGAGGGAGGGGGGGGCAGTGAGTCGGAGCGCAGCAAGGCGGAGGATGCTGAGCTCTGATTGGTCCGCGGACGTTCTGACTACCTCAACACATCTGCTTGGGACGATCCTATTGGTGGAGGAGTTAAAGGGTAATTCCGCCGCAGTGACAAACCTATTTTTTTTCTCCCTTCGTCCCTGAGGCTAAAATTACTTTACTTCATCGATTCGTGTGCTCTCAGTAAACGGCCACAGGGGAAATCTAATCTAAAGGTGTGGGATTTAGTTGAGGTTGAAACCCGCCTGATTTCATTTACCCACCTTCTCATTTATACTCCAGGTGTTGGTAGTTCTCCCTGGGTGCTCTGAGGAGAATCTAATGCAACTTATTAGTAGGCAAGTGTCAAATGTCAATACATATAACATACAATAACCCCTGAAATGTATGAATAAGCAATACAATGCGTCAATACTCAATTTAATATGTACAAGTTAATGAGTATTGAACTGATAAAAGGTGTGTAAAATAAAATAGTTTAAAGAAAACAAAAGGCTGACTTTCCCCTCGTGTTGACAACAGATAGTGTTGAAACAATATGATGTATCTATATCAAATTATACTAAAACCTATTAACTTGACTTATGTCAAGTTGGCTTTGCTGTTAAACAGAGTGGACAAACGTCAACACTAAGATAGCACATCCTATTGCAGCACGATTTACAGAATGAGAAAGACATTGGCAGATCACTATGGGGTTCCCAATGCAACATGTAGTTTTCAATGCTACAATAGGTCTGTTTATGGTAAAACACATTCATTTAGCCATCCTAACCCAGAGACTCAAATAATAAAGGCCAAACCACAAGCCTTTATCGAATGGTATGTGCTTGATTGCTGCATATTTTCAAAATGATTTAAAATCAAATAAATGATCAAATGCCAGTACACATGAGGTGGCCGGACAATTGTTTGCTTGGATCGTTTGATTATCCATCCTTGGAAAAAGTTGGGAACAATGAATAATCTTGGACTCAGATCTTAGACGTGCAACTGTCTTAACGTGCAACGTGCAACCGTTTTAAGTGCAACCGATGCCCGGGGGTCACATGAGGCTCCTAGGTGTGCGGGTACAAAGTAGTCCAGACTTTCACTTTGTACCTCAGTAAGGTGCTTAGTAAGCACAGGAAATTGATGTGACACACTAACAGGAAGCTCGAAACAGATATGTACACAGGTCTGAGGAGCACATCCTTCCTCTGCTTCGTCAAAACCTCCCTGCACAGAAAGCGTGAGCTGGCCCTGTTGTTGAGGGGTGTGTGGCTTTTTCTACCCTTTGTCACATTCACCGACCTAAAGCAGGATGCATTGTGGGTACCACCATTGTCTGACGCCAAAATGCTTTTCAGATTTGGTCCTAATTTAGCACCAGCACCACATGAGGACCAGTGGTCCCCGCTGTGCATGCCCTTATATGTACATCAACATTGAGATGTCCTTCAAGTCGATGTGTTGGTGTCCACATGCCTGCCAGCTAAACATGTCATTTCAACTGCAGAAAAAAATGCAGTCCCATTTCAGATGTTATGCTTCATTTGGTTACAGAAGGAACACATCAGCGCGTTTTAAAAATGATTGCATCTCTACCGTTGTTACGACACAACAATCACCTCTCGGTCCATACCGCCTGCTCCTGTTCATATGACATAGACGCTTTAATAATACTGTCTGACCTGATGTTAGTGCTGTACCAAAGTTTAATTGCATGACCGACTTATATTACAGCTTGCAAAATCATACAGCAGCTAAAACCCTTATATCTACGCTTCACGGTAGAAACTGACGTCTAACATTGAGTCAGAAGCCCAAAATATATCACTGTCTCTGCATGAGCATTATCTGATGTGAAAGACAAAGATGCAAAACAAAACACCTATGCCTGGATGTTCGAAAACCTGTACTTGCATTTGTATGTTTTGTCTGTATACACGGAAATGCAAATCAGAAACAATCTCCTGCCATTTATTAATGTAATTAATGAGTCATTTGAAATGGCATTGAGGTAATTATATGTTCGTCGTTGTGAATCCCGTCTGTCAGCATGTTGCTCAGTTCAAGTGGCGCAGGTTAACGCAACCAGTGCAGTTCCGTAGTCATTTTAGCCTCCGCTCCAGTTCTCCACCTCCGGGTGGTGTCGGGCCTCTCGCTGTGTCATGACTGTTCGACGGCTTCATCGACCTCTGCGTCAGCTGGAGCTGCGTTCTCCTGCTCCGGGTCACCAGGAAGGACTTCTGCAACCATCTGGATGAGCTCCTCGATCTGCTCCTCTGACAACCTCTCTTCACTCTCCTCCACCATCTGAACACAAACAGAAACACGTTGGTTGTTACAAGTAGTTTCCTTTTCTTTGCCTTGACACATAGCATGCTACACACAGAAACATGCCACGCCTTAACGGTGCCAATCCCTTCACCTGTAGCAGCCAACAACACATATTTTCAACAGTGGCAGTTTGCCAGTTGGCATGGACATTTTGGATGTTCAAATTTCCAAAATGGACGTAAAGTCCTTGAAGGGGGCATGGTATTTACAATTCTGGATCAATTTTTTAGTTGGGAGTCTTTTAGGAAATGTTTTTAATATGCTTTAATATCAACACATTGTTTCTCTTGGACTGTCTATTGCTATATTTAATATGAACTCTATTTATGACAAAGTAATAATCACAGAAACATAATTGGGCCCTTACAAAGTACTATGACCCATTGGATGTAGAATATCTAGTTCCAAAACTGGCAAACTCCATCAGCTGAAGAAGAACATGTGATTTGATGTAAGCACCAGAACAGATACTGGTTTGAGGATTGGTTTGTCGATAAAAAAATAAACTTCAAATCACAATTTATCTGCACATTATTTAAGTCTCAAACATTTTGAGCTATTGCTATTTACTCTCCAACAGCATAACTGCGTGGCTTTGTAACTCTGGGTGTTGGCAGATTCAAACAAAAAAAACAGTAACTTTAAATAATCAGAATTCATAAGTTGATATCAGTAAACAAGACAGAGCGTGTTTGTGTTTACCAACCAGACCACCCTGAGATCACTTTCTAGCGGTGGAAATGTGCTTTCAGATAGCTGCAGGGTATTTTTGCAAGTGGACCACCAGAGTTTATAGATGTTTCTGGTGATGGATTGGATGTCTGAAAACCCCCAAATGCTTTATGGCCTGGGTGTACGAGCAGTAAATCCTGCTTCTACTTTGAGTTGCATCTCCATAAGAGCATCAGTGACGCAGATTCATACATGTTAGATGTTCCTCTGATGAGCGATCTGGCAAGGAGTCCCCTTCTATAATGGGATCAATGGATTCATGCAGAAATTAGACACATATAGATGGTCAAAAGTAAAGCATGTCCTATGAGTTGTAATCTATTATTACATTATTATTTAATGACAAGGCTGGCATTATTCTATATGTTTCCCAATATCAACAAATTCCACAAAAACAACAAAACTACCAATTTTCAAGTCACTTTCTCAATACCTCCTGTCTGAAGCGTTCAGCCCCAAGGCTATTCATCCTACTGCGGACCAACAAAAGGGTTACATTTTCAAGTAAAACATTAAAACGCTGGGTATCGTTGTTTTCAGACAAGAAAGACAAGAAAATAGACCAATTGTTGGGGACTATTATTTACCAGCAGATTAATAATCCTCTGATGTACTAATAAGTATTTCCAGCAGACGTTTAGGTGGGACTGACTCAAGGTTGATCGTAATAAAGGAACATCGCCACCAGAGCAAAACTGAGGCGCAAATGGTAAATGGACATGTACTTAGTAGTCTTCCAACTACTTAAAGCTCTTTAACACTTCTTGTCATCATTCACCCAGTCACACACTGGTGGGAGGGGCTAAGGTAACACCTGCACATCAGGAGTAACGGACATTTCTACACATTCACACACCGTAGGCACAGCTACGGGAGCAATTTTGGGTGAAGTGTCTTGCCCAAGTACACATCGGCATGGGCGAGCGGAGCCGGGGATCGAACGGCCGATCCTCTGATTGAAGGACAACCCTGCTCTCCACTGAGCCACAGATGCGTTATTATTATTAAGATGAGGTCATTGTTAGTTTTGTAAAGTAAAACATCACAATAATGACTGAAGTAACTCTTAGCACATTACACACTAGCTCATGTGTACCACAATAACTGTGTGAAAGAATGGTAGAAAGGTACATCAGTAGGGAAAAAGAGCAAAAGAGAGGTATGGTAATGTGTAATAATAGTAATTGGTGATAAAAACACTCACAAGCTGAATTTCCACTGCCGTCTGTGGCCGGTGGTTCAATAGCTGCAGTTTTTCTGCCCTGATGGGGGAAACACATCAGTGAATATTTGATGTAAGGAACAGCACATGCTGTTGTATTTGCTTATCTTCTAAATAATCAATATATATTAGGTCATCTTTAGTTTCCAAATGAAACACACGAATAAGAACATTTCTGCCATTGATCTCACTGACTTTGTGAGTTTCTGAGGCATCATGGTGGTCAGGAACTCTCTGACGATCTCTGGAGTCTGCCTGCTGCTGGGTGTCTTTGACAGGTACTTCAGTGTCTGTGTGGAAATGCAGAGGAAGCTGTGGTCACACTATTGAGCACGTTTCAAACGAGTCAGTGAAGAGAGAGAAAGAGGATGTGTGTTTACCTCATACATGATGGTGTTGAGGTTCTGCTGGCCGGCACTGTTTTTGTTCTTCCCGCTGTCCTTCCTCTGTTCCTTCAGGTCTGTGAGGAGTTTGAACACCTGAGAAACACAGACGGACAAAACTGAAGCAACACTTAATTATTTGAATCTCTTGATTGGACGCAACAACAATATTTAATGTTAAACAATGAGTCACAACACATCACCTCATAGTTACTGAGCATAGCAGCATTTGCGTTTTTCCTAAAAAAGAAGAAAAGAAGTCATGATTAAGCATACATTCATTCTTGACTATTGCAATGGATATTACAGTAACTTGGGTTGCGTTGACTTTCAGCACGATAAATAAAAAGAAAAACTACATTTTATTTTTTTCCATGACTTTTCCAGGCCTGTAAATAACCATTTTAAAATCCCATGACTTTTCCAGGTTTTCCATGACCGTACGAACCCTGGTTACTGAATGAAGACGAAGATGGACGATTTACCTTTGAGATTAGATCCTTTGGTTGAATAAACATGACAAAAGTATTTGTCTTTTCAGTAAAGTTCACAGGAGGTTGTGATTTAGACAAGCTAAAAAGGATGGACAATGTCCTGATTTTGAATTATCTAAACAAATATGTATTATAATGTATCCAGTGGGCTACATTTGGAAACAATGTAACACTGCTTTCCTGTGTTTAATTATTATTTTCATTATCAATTAATCTTTAGATGGTCAAGTCATAGATTGGCAAGTACCAGAATGACAACATAAAACGCAAGAAAAAACTATAATCCCTCAGTTTTGAGAAATTAAAATGAATTAACTGTTTTCAGCACTGTTCTTATAACTTGTTTATTATATTGAATTTTTAAAAATGGTGTCAACTTGTGTCAACTTGTCAAACAATAGTTCCTCCGAGTAGGCTTCTAGAGTACAATATTTAAACAATATATTTATTTACAAATACACCAACACAAAGTCTCAGTGTGCATCATCTGCTCCAGTGTAGATCGTTATTGTTTTAATCATTTTTTTAAAGACAAATACAATTCAGGGGTTTTGAAATATGTCTGTGTCCTATAGCTCGATCAATAAACCAACCGGAAATTGCAACAAAGACGTTGTAACTCATTATCTTTAACCATAACAAAAAGAACACAGAGCAGTCAAATAACAAACACACTGGACACAATTCAGAGTTTAAAATTAAAAAGGAAATCCTTACACTTCCATTTCGCCAGGCACTTTTGCTTTGGTCCGTTGCAAAAGTGGTCGTGTAGGAAATGTGAACCGGCTCAAAGGTTCCGCCCTTCTTCTTTATTGTTTAATGGCGGATCGCAACCAACTTTCCAAGGTGCATACCGCCACCTACTGAACCGCAGTGTGCAGAAACATGTACAGCTGTTAACCTAACTAGCCCCAACCTACCTACACCCTATGGGTCCGTGTTCCCGTTTCCCAGATGAAACGCAATAGTACCCTGTATCAGTTCCGCCCCTCCTGCTCTGCCGCCAGCAGTCCCTCCAAGATCCACCTCCGTCCCTCAAACCCTGGAACTCAATCTAAGGTTCCGCCCTGGCTTCGGCGTTGCTAAATCTCTCCACCTCATGTTGGGTGCTTCTCACTGCAGAGAGGCTTAAAGTAGGGGAGGAGAGGCAGAATGTATCCAACAACGATTCAAATGGACGAATACATTTGGTGCACCCCCCCCTCAACAAAGAAACCCTGTAACAGGGCGTTACAGTCATTCACAATCCACAGCACATTGCTGAGTAACTATACACGTAATATGTATTATATGTATTTAAGGTGACATATTCCCAGTTAGTTGAACTCATTATTTGACCTTTGACTTCTAATTCACATGTTTATAATGTAGAAGAGAGCAAGGACGCATAAAACACAATAACAATCCAAACATAAAAGTAATCACTTTATTGAATATCAAATTAATCATTAATCATTTGTTAAAACAGGTTTTTTTTATGACATCATATAACCAGTTGAGATATTCTCAAGTTCAAAAGAAACATTCCCAAGACAGTGGTATGACAGAACATAACAATATACAATACAATCTATAATAATAAAATTAAAATCTCAAAAGAGCTTGAACAAAAGATTATTTTTCTTAAAACATGAACCTCTTTCTCTAGCAGTCCAATGGAAATAGACATGGCTATTGTCACAGCAAAACATTAACGTACCAGATGTTACGTCTTCTCTTCTGAAGCTGAAATCATGAATATATCAAAAAACCTATCTTTAAAGTATGTATTCTTGCAAGAAGAGGCCGTTGAAGATTAAATATCACAGCGTTATGAAGACAGTTTACAGGGCTGGGGCTGTTATTGGAATATTCTGCTTTGACATTTACAAACAAAGGGGTACTTATTATAATGATAAAATATATTTGCATGTGTGCATTGATTTAAGGAACAGAAACGTGGGAATATGGGGAGGGAGAGAGCCAGAGGGAGTTATCTTCTCTGTTATCGTAGCGTAGGGGCGAACACAGATACACACTCCCCTGAGGTCATCTGTGGGCCTGGACTCAAGGCAGTCCTTGCATGTATAAATCCCGAGAGTCAATAGCAACCTATAAAACAGTTGACCTATACAAGAATATAAGATATCTAAAAGAATAACTAATTTCCATTACACTATGCAAAACTAAACAAAACCAATGTTTTTACTGAACCAGACTGTTTACAGTCAGTAACTGTATCTTTGGCATTTCTGTGCTGCAACTTCATGTTACTCCTGTGATGACATATGAACCAACGCCAACATATCAAGAAGATATCAAATAACAAAATGTAGTATGAACGAAAAACAAGCATTGTTCTCAAAACTGATTATGGTTACCGAAACTAATAAGTTTCAATTCATATACTACCGGTACTTGAGCGCTGAACAGAAGTACCCTGATCATAGGCCTGATAGCTGAAAGCAGACATGACAGTGTTGCTCACTGCTGAGTCGTTTCTGTCAGCTTTGTATCTGTGAGACTCAATCAATGTCCATTTGGACAGGATCTTCTCTCTGAGACAAGAATTCAAAGAACTTCCTCAAACTCTCGTCACCTGTGACCATCGGCTGTGTTGCTGCAGTTAATATGCATTCTCTGGTTATGCTCTCAAGCAGTTTCTTCACATTGTTGTGCACGTGTTGTTGATGTTTATAATTGCAAGCCAGGTATTCCTTCAACACATCAAACCTGCCTCCGAGTACCATTTGGAAAACGATGCGCTCCATAATGATGGATGCAGCGTAGCCGTACTCTACGACACTTTGTTGTTCACCCCTTTTATTTTTGTAGGAGTATCCGCCTGAATGCATGGCAACAACATTGCAGTGCTCGTCAAAGACGGGAGAGCCGGATGAGCCAAAATCAAAACAAGTTTCGTAGTTTAGAGCCTGTCTGTTCTCTTCATCATGTTTCACTTTATCAAAGTAACGGTGCGTAATATACTGAACGGCCTCATTGAACGGAAGAACTCCCTCTGGATTTTCACGGCGATGTCTCTCGACAATCTCGCTACGTTCTTCATTTCTAACTATGAAGCATGGATCTGCCATTTTTGGAGAATATCCAGGATGCCCAATAATGCAAATGCCTTCACTTCTGGGACACAATCCGATTTGTTTTAACAGAACATCAGGCAAGTTCCGATCAGCACCGATCCTCAACAAAGCCCAGTCATGCTTGTGCCCTGACGCATCAGTGGCGCATTCAAATCCAACAAGTTCTTCCACTTTTACTCCTGAATCCTCCTGGCCTACACTTTCATAAGAGAAATGGACTGTGAGCTTCTCAGTAAGCTTCAATGTACTCGTATTGCAAACGTTTTCAACCACATGTCCGTTTGTGAGGACAAACTTGTCAAATAAAAGGAAGCCACTTCCCTTTGGTGTTTCATTTACTCTCACACTGCAAACAGAGTTACTGAACTCCCCCAGTTGCTTCATTGTTTTCACTACCAGGCATCTCTGAGCGTTCTTTCCGTACTCCACACGGAGATGCTTGATAGGAGTAAGCCCAGATACCTTCATTTGTTTTCTCTCCACAAACTTTTTAAACTGTGAATTTAGGTAACTCTTCAAATTTTTGGAATGAGTTATTTCACATAAATGTAAATCTGGTGCCCCCTTACCATCCAGCACCACTGTCTTTTTTGGTGTGTTGACATTCACTGACTCAGTTGTGCTAGACTGCTGTAGAGGAGCATCCTCCAAACTGCTAGGCTGACTGTCTGGTGGTCTGTTCCTATCCAGCATTATGATCTTGAAGGTTTCACCATGAAGATCATCAACGAGAGAGGACATTTCAGTGGTTACTTCAGTGCTCTTGTTGAAAAGTTCACAGTTCTTTGTGAATAGGCTAGTCAGTAAACGACCATCTCTTTTCAGAGCCTGCTTCACCGTTTCCCCTTTGTATGCATACACAGTAATTTCGTCAATCTCCATTTTTAGGGCTAGGTTTCTCATAATCTTAGTTATCAGACCTTTACCTCCGCTTGTCATTAAATGAAACATCACAAGCTCACTAGATGGCCCCATTCCTTGGAAACGATCAGAACCAGTAACAATTTGCTTCGGCTTCTTAACAGCTTTAACATACTGGATAGTCAGCCGTTCATCTTTTCCGATTAAGCTGCATGGACAGTGTGAACTGATAGCTTTTCCATCTCTGACAATAACGAGCTCTTTGTTTTTGTTTTTGCCAGCAATTTCCCTGAACCGTCGACTCTCCGTCATCAGCAAGTTCTCAACAGTTATTGCTTTAATGCAGGTAATTGTTCTGGATCTCATCTCCCAGCACCACACAAAAGTATGAGTTGCATGTGGCTCCTCTTCCTAGGAATGAAACACAATTAAATATAATTTAATTTAATTTAATTTAATTACAAAAACAAATGTTTTGTTCCGTTATAGCAAAACTTTTAAAGCATCCATCCATTGACTTTACCCATTTATTTAGAGAGCCTTGAGGGACTGGAGCCGATCCCTCTGGACTTTGGACGAGAGGCGGTGTCCAACCTGCGGTCTCCAGTTTAACACAGGGCTGACGAATAGAGACAGACATAATTTAAACCGTGTTATATCATGTCAAAAACAGACTAAATAATTAGTTTGAATCATTTAACAAATAACAAGATGTGCCACAAAAGTGATATAAAAATGGAGAAAAATAGACACGCAGATAGAAAATAAATATGACAAACCTCTGCAGCAGTGTGTACATCAGGGGGTTGTCCGCTTTCCCCACTCGGGTCGTCTGTTTCTTCCTTGAGATAACAGATGTAAATGTCATCAATAATAGCAATGCATTACAGAAGGCATGCGTTAACTTTTGCCATGATGTTACTTTTTCATGGATTTCCTTTGAAAGACATATACAGCTAGATGCAATTGTCAAACCCATGTAAATCAGTATGGACTCGGGAGAGTTACCGTGACAACTTTGTCCATTTGTCCATTATTTGTGGTCTTCAAATGTTGATCGAGGGGAGTTTCCATTTGTTGTCGTTGGCTGAGTTTTAATGACACAGAAAAGGTGATTTAGTATCTTACCAACAAGAAAAAGGTTATACAAAGTATTAACAGTTACAGTACACATGGAATCCTCATTGTCAGTATGATGTGCATTGTGATTTACTAAAAACACCGCGGGAGACTAGCGGGAACATGGGGCGGAGGGGCGGAGGAGCGTGGAAGTCAGGACCGCAGAGTCCAGTGAGAAGGAGAGAGCAGAGGCAGCAGCAGGGCGTCTCACAGGGCGACAAGTGAAGACACAACGGCCGTTTCTCAATTCAAAGTACACGACTGCAGACTTGTGTTCTTATGGAGTCTGGTCTTGGGAGTCTGGTCTTGGGAGTCCAGACTCCGGAGGACGGGAGGACGGGACAACGGGACAACGGGAGGACGGTCTTTCTGCGATTGGAACGGCTGCTTATTTGATGACGTCACCACATCAGCTGTTCTTGCTCCTGAGTTTATTCTAATTATTCAGTGTAAATTTTTTTTTACAGTCGAATAAACAAAACAACCTAAAATGACATTCTGTGACTCAACAACAGTAGTATTTATAAAAAGTCAACTGTCAGTAGTTTATTTTCTCCTCCACTACTGTTTCCGGTTGCTGGTGAAATGCATTGTGGGATATATGCTGGCCAGTGTACGCACAAGTCTCCTCTGATGCATCCTCCAGAAAGTGGGAGGATCAAGTCACATCCGGGCATTTTGACCGTGCTTTGCGAGAAGCGAACTTTGAATTGGAACATGTACCCGGGCTGAGACTGATGACGTTTCACAAGTCCACGAGGACACAAGTAGAGGAAAGGACGCAAAAGTACGCATATTGAGAAACGGCCAACATCTCAGTCTGGTTAAGGAAAAGATTCATATGGCTGAAGAAGCGGGCGCGATAAGCCACGCCCCCGACGCGAATCCTACGCCTGCGTCCGGTGTGAACGTACCATAAGCTTATCATGCATGTTTGGGTGTGGTATTTTATGAAACCTATTCAGCCGTTATTCAAAACATCATAGTTTAGTTATAATTATTATTATGCCGATATTATTTAAGTATAGACATTTTAGCCACCTTTCAGGCATGAATATCACAAAAAACAGTAGAATAAGGGATATATTTAATTGCTAAAAAAAAGTTAAGATGCTGCGCCTCCCCCCCACAAGAAAACAAATACACATTCAACTTCCCAAGCTCGCCGTGGGTGCTCTCTAGTATCTCAGTGGCCTGACGAACTTTGACAGTAAAGGTGCGTTTCGGGCGACGCAGTGTGTATATACGCGTTTAGAGATTCGATTATTAAGATACAGTACGAGAAGATTACAATATATATTTAGAACTTACCAAAAAACTGGTGTAATCAAACAGTCGGTTTGAACGTGCTCCTCCTTGGACGGAAGTCTACTGAATGAAGGTTCAGGTTGCCGCTCGAATTTCAGTGAACGCTCTATTGGTCGACTGCGGTCACGTCAGCCGGCATCATATGAGCCGCCGCTTTAAGGTGACTTAAAGTTTCATTTTTACTAGAATATTATTTCATATAATGTCAAAAATAATGTTGCTTTTTTACTATAATGTTGTTTTTGACTTGTGAAAGTGGAGACATTATTGCTGTAAATTGGGTCTATATCCGTGCTTTTGGGCCGTACAAGTAACACCACGAAGGTGGAGGTGCATTACATTTCAAGCGGCGGCTCAAATGACCGCAGTAATAAATCCTGCTTGCCGCCCCCAACTCGTTTTGCGGTGATGTATTTTACTGCGGTCAAGCCAGCCTCCACTTCGAAAAAAATAGTTAATATAAGTGTAAATGTGAATATACATATGGCTGATTTGAAACACTTTTGGTCTGAGGCCACGTTTACACATAGCCGGGTATTTACAGAAACGAATATTTCTGCCCCTCCGTTTTCAAAAATAACGTCGTACACACAAGGTCGTTTTCAAAAAGGTTTCTGTTTATATGAACCCGCATAAATACGCCCCCGGGCGCCATCATAACTATCGCGCGCGCTCACGCTCAGTGCGGGCAAGACGGGCCTGTGGTGCGCCCGACCCCTCGGAAGCTGACTGCACCGTGACTCCCCCCCCGGCGGCGTGAGACATCCGCGTTCAGCTTCTTCGCTGACGTCACGTCTTTTAAAGCGGTACACACAGCTCACGGCCACGCTCGCGCCTCCCGACCTGCAGAGCCGCGGCGTCATTGTGCCCGGAGCCATTTGTTGTGTTTCCCTCCGCCGAAAGATTTCACCGGACAGATCCGCTACAGAAACCCGCCGGCGACAAACATGGCCACCACAGAGGTAATGTTAACGTTTAGCTTGAGGGTCCCTGACATGCGTGTGTTGTTGATTTACCGCTCAGCTGAACGCTAAATCAACAGGCTAAAAACAAGCTGTCTAATGGGCTCACTCGTCTTCATTAGAGCCGGTAAATACGCGCAGCTGACGTGTCATAGTGTGTGCGTGCGTGCGTGCGTGCGTGTGTGTGTGTGTGTGTGTGTGTGTGTGTGTGTGTGTGTGTGTGTGTGTGTGTGTGTGTGTGTGTGTGTGTGTGTGTGTGTGTGTGTGTGTGTGTGTGTGTGTGTGTGTGTGTTAATGTAGCTGTTTGTTCACGTTATTGCTGTCCCTTCTGCTCCTAAGGGAGGTAAACTGTGGGGGGGTCGCTTCCTGGGAGACACTGATCCCATAATGGAGAAGTTCAACGCATCCATCGCTTATGACCGGAGGATGTGGGATGCTGACATCAGAGGGAGCAAGGCTTACGTGAAGGCTCTGGAGAAGGCCAAGCTGGTCACCACGGAGGAGATGAACCAGATTTTACAAGGGCTGGACCAGGTGAACTGTCGCTCACACACACACACACACACACACACACACACACACACACACACACACACACACACACACACACACACACACACACACACACACACACACACACACACACACACACACACACACACACACACACACACACACACACACACACACAAAGACGCACACAATCATGATTACACCACACGCACCCCCCTGCCACACACACACAGATGCCTTCAAGGAAGTTCCCCATCTTCCATTTATTTCAAGCTGACGCTGTTAGTTGCAGATGACGAGGATGTACGATTATGAACTTTCTGATCACGGTTCTCTCACACTTGCATGCAAAGAAATGGACTCCTGCTGCATTGTGGGTATGCGTGCCATTGTCTGTGTGCCAGTGTAGATGTAGGTCGACCGATGACAGCTGAAAATGTGCAATTGGGTTGAATTCCTCTCTGTATTATGCTGAGTTGGTGCTGAACAATACTATCGTCATGTGATGGTCAGCTGCCAAACGGCTTCAGTTATTCTTTCACTCGCAGTCGGGTCAGGGTTCAGGGTGCTCTCAAGCCTGATGTTTTGCGTTAGCAATTCATGTGGCATTATGCAACCAATACAATACAGAAAAAAATAACACAATGCTGATGATTTGCTGTACATATGTAGCACATGCTGCCTATGATTCATGGGGTCATGCGTGTGTTATTACTATTTAAAAGTGCTGTGTTTGTGTGTATTGACTTGGTGATACAGTCCCTTGTTATCCTCCAGATTTCTGCAGAGTGGTCTAAAGGAGTTTTTGAGATCAAACCTGAAGATGAGGACATTCATACTGCCAATGAGCGCAGGCTAAAGGTGAAGTAGAGCTTCTTTGTTTTTCATTAAATTAGTAAATTGGATTTCATATAATAATATGACAGTTTATTGTTTGTTACATACTATGTATTTAGTCTTTTGTGACAATGGACATTTATATGTTTTGAGTCCTTACTCAATATGAGGGAGACATCAAATGATCTTGGGTTTTTCAGTCATCTAATTACTTGATGAATCTATTTTAAAAGAAAAATAATATAGATTTTTCTTAGTTCAGAGGTTAATGTTTGCTCTCACTCACTACTTGTCTTTGCTCTTTTCATGTGATATGTTGAAAAGGAATATAAATAGAAAACCGTCAATCTTATATTTTAAGTGCCAACATCACATGGAGCATTTGGAAGATTGATCAACTCGAATCATTTTAGTATTTTCATCCTTTTTTAGTCCTGATCTATAAATTTAGCAGTGTAATATTTCACTGTTAGGCCATAACTGATGAGCGATGTTGTAATTTAGTCTTTCACTGCTTGTTTTTCCTGGATTCAGGAGCTGATAGGTGCACCTGCAGGGAAGCTGCACACTGGCAGGAGCAGAAACGACCAGGTTTGTCTTTCTCATATTAAAACTGTAGTGACCTGATAACTATTTGGCTCTGCTGCCGCATCAGCTGTGCTACCTGATAAAGTGAGACGCGTGTGTTCACCAGGTCGTGACTGACATGCGGTTGTGGCTGAGAGATGCCATCTCAACCCTGACCGACAATGCCCTTCAGCTGATGTCCACCATGGTGGAGCGGGCAGCAGCGTAAGACGGATGGATACACACTGGGACACGCTAACACACACACACACACACTTGTAAAATGTGCTTTTTTAAAGTTGCCCTGTATCCTCTTTCTGAACCTCAGAGAAATTGACGTCCTGTTTCCTGGTTATACCCACATGCAGAGAGCACAGCCAATCAGATGGAGCCACTGGATTCTCAGGTGACTTTTCATTTGAGCAAATCCTACACGTTATATATATATATATATATATATATATATATATATATATGTATATGTATGTATGAGATTATGTATTGTTCATACATCGGTCTTGTATCTTTGTTTTCCGGCTCGCTGAACCAACCTCCAGTCATGCTGTTGCTCTAAGCAGAGATGTTGACCGACTTCTGGAGATCAAGAAACGAGTTAATGTTTTACCTCTCGGCAGGTACGCTGTGAACACACGAATGATCTGACACTCATGTTCACCCACACGAGGGACCCGTTAATGAGAGTGGTTCTTGTTGTTTTCAGTGGCGCCATCGCTGGAACACCATTCGACATCGATAGGGAGCTGCTGAGGAAAGGTCCGGCTACTAAAATACGACCAGATCATTAACCTCCTGTCAAACGTGCACCTATGAGGCAGCTGTCTTTTGCGTCTCGTTTGTTAATGAAATGTGTATTTAACCCTCCTGTTACCTTCACATTTACTAACATATTTTACCCTCGGGGTCAATTTGACCCCAGCAATTAAAACCTCCAGAAAATAATTAGAATTAATATTGTTTCCCAAATTTAAGTGTGAGGTAGTTTATGTTTGTTTGTTGACTACCTAAATAGCCCTTTAAATATATAAAAAAGTTGATATTTCTTATATGTTTGACAGTGAAAAACAGCCTGGGGTCAAATTGACCCCAAAGAACATCGACGTTAAACATTGAATGGGGTCAAATTGACCCTCAAGGTAACAGGAGGGTTAAGAAAAAAACAATGAAACAATTTCATTCCTCCTCGTCGGTAGAGTTGGAGTTTGATGGCATCAGTCTTAACAGCATGGATGCCACGGGCCAGCGGGACTTTGTGGGTATGTAAACATGAGCGTCGGCTCTCTCGTCCATTCAAATGAAATGGCCCTTTTCTGTTTTCCTAAGTGACCTCTTGTTTGCTCGTGTGTTTCTTTAGCGGAGTTCTTGTTCTGGGCTTCGTTGTGTTTGACCCATCTCAGTAAGATGGCTGAGGACCTGATGCTGTACAGCACCAAAGAGTTCTCCTTCATCTCGCTCTCCGACGCCTACAGGTCCGTTTGTCTTTTATTACGTGGTCCTAAATTACAGTTTGCTTATGTTCTGAAGAAAAAATAATAATTGTTATTTAGTTCTCCACGTGTGCATTAAAGCCATTAATTAATATTACATATGTTTGAAGGTCTGGGTGAATTTTAATGGCGAGTGATGTTTGTCAAACATTGATTACTGCACTTGATGATGAGTGTGTACATCTGATCATTTTATTCATTGCGGTCACTGAAGTTGACCCCCTCTACTTTCAGTCTGCCCTTATGAAGTTCGTTTAAACTCTTAGAGACGGTGTTACTGCTCCGCTGTATTTTTCATTAAACCCAGTCATTTATTATTCAGTGGAAACTTGCGTTGACCTCATATTCACTTTTCCACATTTCCCTTCTTTCCTTCTGTACTCGTTGTGTATGTAGCACAGGCAGCAGTCTGATGCCCCAGAAGAAGAATGCTGACAGTCTGGAGCTGATCAGGAGTAAAGCAGGTCGCGTCTTTGGCAACGTAAGACCTCCGATTAAAGATGTTGAATCCTCTGTTAGGATGTACCGAAGGACCCACAGTTATGTTGTGTACGTTTAGCTCACCTCTCCTGCCTGTTTTGATCAGATGGCGTAAAAGAAAAAAAGGGAATGAAATTCAACTTTTTTTGGGGGGGTCAAATGTCATGATGATATATTTGTATAATTTCAACAAACGTATGAGATTGGTGCAAGTGAAGACTACATTTCCCATAAACTCGGTTGCTTCATGTTTTCAATGCGGAAATAAATCCTTTTTTAAATATTTTACTGATTATAAAAGGATTAATGTATTGACTGCAGACTTTTCACTCTGTCCACCATCAGCTAGAAGCTTTCGTCTGCAAGATAATTTCCTTCATGGGACTTTCTGCAGAATCAAAGCTTTCTGGTCAAACTTGTGACTTTCTGTGTTTCAGTGTGCTGGGTTCATGATGACACTGAAGGGCCTGCCCAGCTGCTACAACAAGGACCTGCAGGTATGAACGTGTGTCTTTGTGTGCTTTCACTTCATTGGAAGGACTTTTCCTTTCTGGATATTTCCTCTCTAATTTTTGACGCTGGCCTTCTTCCCCAGGAGGACAAGGAGGCCATATTCGACTGCTATGATACGGTGCACGCTGTGCTGCAGGTGACAACTGGAGTCATGTCCACTCTCAAGGTCAGAGACTTAAAACAGTCTTCATTATTTTTGAAAAAACTTAGTTGTGACTGCTCCCTTTACTTTATATCGAACTCTTTCTTTCTGTTCAGAGTCAGTCACTGTCTGTCGTTGCTTTGTCAGAGGCACAACATGTAGAAACCGTGCGTGTGTAAAGGCGGATATTTACAACATCCCAGATTCACCAATTTCTCAGCACTGCAAACTATGTCCTGATCTTGCTTTGAAAGCTTTTTAATGTTCCTCCTGTACAAAGCAACATTGTTGACTTATAATAAACATTAAAAGGGGAGAACGTGTATCCATACTGATTTTGATTAAACTAGTTTGTTATCTGACAATAAGTGATTTTTCTTTCAAAAGACAATGATTCTGTTTCCTTTGATGTTTTAGATTAACCAGAGTGTGATGGAAGCCGCTCTCAGTTCGGACATGTTGGCTACTGACTTGGCCTACTACCTTGTGAGAAAGGGGGTGAGTGGTGTTTAGCTATACAATTAAAACGCGACTCGAAAGATTATTTTTTAAATGAATTCATTTCTTTTTTAAACTAATTTGAAGCTGAAGGAGGAGGCCTTTCGGGCCTGGTTGGCCCAGGGCTCTCCTGAAGCAGCTGAATATATATATATATATATATATATATATATATATATATATATATATATATATATAATATTGTATTTGTGTGTTGTCCTGTAATCGTGTGTTATTCTGTGTTGCAGGTGCCGTTCAGAGAGGCCCATGGTATTTCAGGTAAAGCTGTGTTTGCAGCTGAATCCAAAAATATCGCCCTGAATCAACTCACTGTGGATGACCTGAGTGCTGTTAGGTGAGTCTCTTCTCATTATAACACAAGACCCCTCGGTTAATCAAACAGGACTGTTTGGATTTTCTACAACAGCCATTTAGATGTTCTCTTTCTTCTCGTTTTCATTTCAGCCCTCTGTTTGGAAGTGACGTATCCTCAGTGTGGGACTACAGGAGCAGTGTGGAGCAGTACAGCGCCCCCGGAGGCACAGCCAAGTGTAGCGTTGCTGCACAGGTAGAACACCTGAGGAACTGGATTCAGAAACGGACACAGTGACCGTGACCTCATTTCACTTTCATATTTTGAATCTGGTTTACTGACACAATTTAGATTATTAGGAAATGTCAGAATGAGGTCAAATTGACTTATTTATGACTTGAAAACCATGATGCCTTTCAATAGTCTCATCTCCTGTTGGCGCATATGATGTGTCTGTTGCTATGTAACCAGGGGAGGATTCACAGATCATGAGTGTTACAAAATAAATAAATGTTATTCAAACTAACAGTGGTTGAGTCATTGAAACAACAGATTTTCCCCTCACAGATGATACAAAGTAATTCATCTCCCTGTTAACAGCCCACAGATGGTGCTGCCTAATAGCACAGATAGGCCTGTGTTAACTAATAAAAGTCATGAATGAATTAACCAGATGTGTTATTGCACACAGTTGCAGTTAGAACAGCAAAAATAGGTGTAGTGTTCAAGTTAATTTAACAATAACCTACATACTATCACTGTCAAATACAGTTACTTAATGTAATAACACTCACCTGTTGATGAGCTGCACACGTTGCATAGTCATGTGATGAGACAAAGAAATGGACTTCTATAGAATATATATTTACTTTAATAGGTTATATATACGTCTGAGGGAAAAGTGCAAAACATTTCAAAATGTTTGTACATAAACCTGCAGAAATAGAAACACTGTGATTATGTCAGACTCTAATGACGATTGGTATTATCCATAGAAACCTCAATGGAAACATTCCCGAGAAATGCTTTCAAGGGTTTATATAAATTTGCTGGTTTGTACTGTCAATTCATTTTATTTTATTAGTTAATCTGGCTGTACGTTTGTCCCCAGTTCTCATTTAATAAGTGTTTGTTTTACACAAAGCATTGCATTAGGCACTGTAGAATTACAGGTATCTATGTACATGTCAAACTTTAGTTTTTTTCAAACAAGTGTAAAGTACAAATGAAATGCCTTCATCTGATCAGTGATAAGTCCCAGAGGGTGTAATTCCTAATGAATATAAACTCCTAATTCTACTCTTTTATTCATCACACTTCTAACAGAAAAAAACACATTTAATGAAAAGATTTGAATTAAGTGTGTAAATTAAAAATATTGACTTCTAACGGCAACACAAATAAGGAGAATTAAAGGCCTAGCTGAGGTAAAGACTAAACAGAGACTGTTCACGTTGCACAATGACTTGGCTGTAATTCATGCGCACACGCAGGTGACTGATTCTTTGAATGAACTATCACACAGGTAAAAGTTGCCTTTATACACACAGTAGTGTTTTTCATTTGCACCAATGATGCGTTTCATGTGCTGGATCAGTGAATCAGACCCGGAGTGCCGAGCACGGCGGAGAGAACGCCGAGCCAGAGGCGGGTCACGCCCGGCAGAGCGGCGCTCGCCTTGGACCGGTACACCACCCGGCCATCCAGAGGCTGCGTGGGCCTGAAGATGTCAGTCATGGGCTGTCCCGTCCAGAATTGACACTGATGAACTACTGCATCCAGCTGGAGGGGGGAGGAAAACAGATTCAACATGTTTGAGTCAGAAGTTAAATACTTATAATAATAATAATAACTTTATTTATATAGCACTTTTAAAAACAAGGTTTACGAAGTGCTCTACAGATAAACACAACTTAAATGGCGGCAAACAAAAAAGAGCATACCATAAAAGCATTGAATACAACTAAACCCAACAAATAGCCAATTAAAATAAAAACATAAAAGGAGGATCACTTAAAAGCAGTTCTATAAAAGTGGGTTTTAAGAAGTGATTTAAAAGAAGTTATTGATTCTGCCAGCCTTATTTCCTCCGATAGGTTGTTCCAAAGTCGAGGTGCCCTGGTGGAAAAAGCATTATTGCAGTTTTATACTGCGATAAAGGGACTTTGGTGGGTTTTTTTGTGACTCAAAGATCACTTTTCCCAGGCGCAGATCCTTCTGACTTTCAGTATTTCCGTTAGCGGAGTTTAATTTTATACTAAAGTTAAAGTAATATGAGACGCATCCTATTTTTAAAAAAGAGCAATTCAACACAAACAACAACAAAAGAATGATTTCTGGAAAAAGTTGTGCTGGTGAGTTTTTAAAATGTATTTTTTATACCAGCTAGTTGCCATATAGTCCTGTTATATTTGAGAGAAGACGAACATCTACAGCCCATACCTGAAAAACTAGGCAACTCGTACCAGTAACATAAGACGTGGTCATGTAGAAGTCATTTCATGAATAATTTCAAGGAAATCCAAAATGTTTACCTGGATCTGTATTTTACATCAAAAGTCGGTTTGAAGGTTTACAGATTTATTGAGGACATCCAACCGGGATCACTAGTTTGTGCCCAGTGTGTAGACGTCTCTTTACAGGTGCTCACCTGTCGGCTGCTGATGGACAGGGGCCTGTGAAACACCGTCCAGGCAACTGCCTGTTCACATCCTGGAGTTGTCATGGAGCCCACATAGCGGAAGTAACTGTGCAGGTCCTTCGCTGCGGGGATGATGTCACTGAGTTGAAAGTTAGGGATGACGGTGGTGCTGCCTGGACACAGAAAGACAGGTGGACCAGTGTTTGGAGGAAAAGTTAACTTACATGTTCAACAGAAACATGGATGTCAATAAAAGGCTCGCGGCCCTTTTACTATAAACACGTATGCTCCTAGTGACCAAACTCTTACCGTTGTGTTGCACTCGGCCCAAAGCGGATATTATTGGGTCCAAAGGAGGATAATCATCTGATGATTCCTGTGAGGCCGACACCATCAACATTGTGACACAAGCCTCAATGGTCTTTTTCAAATTTGTATTAAAAAAACGCAGAGTCATCAAGATGAAGAAATATGAATACATTACCTCAAACAGGAAGGCAAGCAGAGCTATACCCGCCATGTCGTGTTCTGCCTCGGCCAGAGAGCCGTACGGCTCCTTGATGTGGACGATATGAAGCTGGAAACCCAAAACACAGTATTATGATTATGTTCTATTAAAGTCTATACTGTAAGAAGAAGAGGATGAATCTGAGACTTTAATACAGCTCCCTCTTTTAAAATTCTGATTTTAATGTTCATTAATTGGGTGGTTGCCAATGATTTTGTGGCTCCTGTGTGACGTACCTCCATGGGGAACCTCTCTCCATCAACGGTGTGCTCGGATCCCGGTCTCCCATTACCTCCCCAGTGGAAGTGAAATTGGGCGGCTCTGTAGTGGCCAGGCAGAGCTCCTCCTGTCAGTCGGACCGACTGCGGCAGAGCAAAGTGAGCTCCAGGGAAAAGTATGCAAAAGTCAAATGTAAGAGAATATCACACAAACAGAGGTGTTCAACATCTGGAGGGTACGAGAATAACACATTGTCTCTTTATTACCAGAGTGTCCTTTGTTTTCCACCGTAACGTTGATTGAGTCCGTGTGGCCGATGAAGTTGAAGGGCGGCAGGGCGCTGTTCACGTGCACTTTGCTGGTGACGATGTTGATTGGTGACTGGCGTAACCCTCCACAGCTGGGAAACTGAGCTGGCCAGTGGACCGGGTCTGAAGGATTCAAACAGCAGCAGCAACGTCACATTTGGGCTTTACTGACTGACGCTGATCTCTTTTTGTTCTCTGTGCTCCTGAAAGAGCCGGTCAGTCAGGGAGGCACATATAAAGTTATTCTGACGCGTGGCACCTTTAACCTCCATCAAACACGAGAACAGATTGTACTAGGAATGAACATTACATAGTTCGCCTTTAGTTGTTCTCAGGAACAAAATGTTGCTGCAAAACTATAAATAAGATATTGAGGGGCGAGATCAAGAAGGACTATTTTAAATGAAACCCCCTGATATCATGTTTTAGAAGCTTCTAAAAGGTAATCTGGGTAATCCCTGTTTGGGCTTGAGAAAATAGAGGTGTTTGAAAGAAGTGGGCATGTAGGACACGGGAATCTAGAGAAAGACAAAACTGAGTGGCTTCATGGATCCAGTGGAAGAGAAAAATGTTGTCCACTTCAGAGAACAAGCTGTGAATTAACACTGATATGTTGTCACGTAATTAAATTGATGTGGTGAACATTTGAGTTGCTTTTCTACACATCCAGAACAACCGTAATATTTAATGTGGAGTTTATATCTGTCCACCTGATGTCTATTACTCACTCTCCCCTTTTAGCTCTGTTTTTGGTCTCCACTCGCTCCTTTCGCTGCTAACTGTTCCTCAATGTGTTTTTTAATTACAGACGTTTTAACCGATCACAAACTTGTTATTGATTAGTCAAGTGTGTTCTTATAAATGTGTGTGTCTCTTATACTTGGTGGTCTTTCCATGTGCGTCTTACCTCTGCATGTGTCGTCACAGGAGTACTGGCTCTGGTAACACCACTGAGCTGCAGAGAAAGCACGGCACTCGGTTCAGACGCAGACGGACAAACAACACGGCCAGTTCAATACATTGGTATTAATTCTTCTCATTTTCCCACTCCATTAGACACAGTGTTTTTTGTTCTCAGTCAGCAATCTTACTGGCGTGGAACTAATGTGTTTGTGCTCTGCAGTTAAGCCTTGAGAAGTCAGAGCGGGTCAAACATTTTCTTTCTCACGCACAAAAGCCAAGATAATTATGACTCTCACATTACTTATCCTGCCCCTCAGATGCCTCTTTGTGTTCATTAGTTCAACATAAATGATCTAATAGCTCTTATATGAACAAAACATGACAAAGTAGTCAGCAGTGATAGACTAACAGACAGTATATTACAGTCACAGGACCCCCCCCCCCCCCCCCCCGACCTCAGCCGGTGTTACAGGTGCTCAGCTCAATGCACTTGAAGTGGAGGTTACACTAAATAAATGACCCTGCCCTTGACCTTGCACATCCATGGTTAATAATAAACCACAATGACTACTTAATGAGAACAGACGTATCCACCCAGCCAACTAGAAAGCTGCTGTAGTGACAATAGGCTAAAATACTCTAAATTAGTATAATATTAGTCATTATTTACGACATGTGCATTAAATCATATAAATCTAAAATGAAGTGTTCCTCTATTGTTATGATGTTGGGTGTAATTAAAACAAAACCCCTGTCACCTGTGTTCTCATAAAAGTTCACCAGTCAACACAATAAGACAACAGACAGCTGTGATATAAATACTTAATATGACAGATTCAACCTCTGTTTGAGGACAGTGATGTCACCATAGGCACTGACCTCTAAATGTGACCTCTACGTGATTTGCAAAATTCCCCTCAAACTCACTTCCATAGACAGTGGGACCATAGATGTCTTTTTGAATCTTTTTTATATTTATCTAGTTTAATGTATATTGTGTATGTATGAGAGAGCAAAGTGGAACCGGAGACAAATTCCATGTATGTGAAAACTTTCATGGCCATTAAAGCTGATTCTGATTCTGATTCTGATTCTGATAATGCCTGTTAAATCAATGATCACAGCAGAAGCTACATTTACTCTGTATAGATACTGTGTTGTGTGATTCTCTGATGGGATCCGACTCGCTGCACTGAAGGTGTCCGTCAGGTGCTGGTGAAGTCATGCAGTCCTGTGCTGTGTTGTGTATTGTGTTGCAGACGTGAATAAAACTCCAGTGTCTGACTGAGTGGTGGGAATGAAAGGAGCTATAGAGAACCATTTAGCTAAAATAGGAGCACAGATTAACCCAGCCGAAGCTCCCACAATGCCGTTCTCTGAAAGGGGACTACAGTTCTCACCGACTGAGAACAATGCACAGGTGGAGTTTGGCTTTGCTCCACCTGGCTCATACACATGCACCCAACTGAGCAGCACGGAAAAGTCAACCCTGAGTCAACCCACTGTAAATAAATACACCACCCATATTTCATTTCTTTCCCTTAGAATTATTTCATTTTCATTTTCATATTTTAACATATTTCTAATGAACCAGCATCCTGGAAACATTTATTTAATCAACGATTTTAAACTTTTGAAGTCTTTGAAATATCACAATGTTTATTTTTAAAGAAGAAATAACACATTGTTCCTCATGCACTAGATAAGTTTAACTCATAATAAAAAGCACTTAAGATCAAGTCGGTATACTTTACCTGGTCTGGTGTGATCAGTAGATTGTGGTGGCTAATGTTAGTGCCGGCTTTTAAACAAAACAATGTCTTTTAGAGCAGCAAAGATGAGGCCATTAAATAAATGCAATTAGGTCATCAACAGAAAGGCAGCAACTGTTTTGATAATTGATTAACATTGTTTTAATCTTTATTCATGGGGGGGGGGGGGGTATTTGCTGCTTTTTATAGTCTTACGTTGTAGTTTTCCATTTTGGGGGGTTGATTTGACAAAACGAGATTGGGGATTAATAAAGTAAAATTCTATTCTATTCTATTCTAAGTGATGTCCTTACATCTCCTCGAGCACAAAAACAGTTTTTCTGTTTAAAAACGAAAATGGTCTGACTGTTTTCAGATGTTTTACAGATCACAAGATGAAAGACAAACTGTCACCGTTAAAAATGTTTTAGTTGTAAATGCCAAAATGTTTTCGGTGTCACATGAAGTATTTCAAGCCACATTCACAAAGAAGAACAGCTCTATCCATCTTAACTACCTTCTGCAAGTAGCTAAAAACTCTGCAACTCAATACTCATAATGTCCTGAATTAATGCTTCCAAATCACAAGACTGAAGTGATAAAACGTGTGTATGCCGTTTTAAATGTCCTACTGCTACAAAGTGTGTGTACGTTTGTTTGTGTGTATATTTGTGTGTGTATGTGTGTGTGTGTCCTACCTGTGCAATGAGAGAGGAGAGAAAGCAAAGTCAAGAGGTAGACGGAAAAATCCATGATCAGCACAGAGACCCGAAAAGATCCTGACAGACTCATTTCAACTTTCACATACCGACTCTGAGCTGCATTTCAGGGGTGGGAGGGAGACGGTCAGGTGTTTGACAGAAGGTGTGTGTGTGTGTGTGTGTGTGTGTGTGAGAGAGAGAGAGAGAACTGAGAAAGTTGTCAGGTGTGTGATTGAGGAAAGACAGACACCTGGTGGTAAAATCATTGATTGTGTTATCTTCAGTTAGTTTTCTTTGTCTTAATTCTGCCTCCTTTAAAAGTTGTCACAAACCAAGAAACATAAGTTACAACTATCTACGTCGCATGTTTACAAAAATGTAAAAAGATTATTTGTAAGGTGCCTTTCAAGGCACTCAAGGTTCTGGTAGCTTTTGGAAAGAACAATGATGAAGTTGTATTTTTTGCCACGAAATATTGCTGTTTCTTTCTGTGCAACAACTTCTACGGAAAATATAGATATAGCTGTATGAATGTACATTAAATGGAGAGTGTGTTACTACTACCTCAATGTACAACAGTCTATCATGCAGTCAATGTTCTGCCTCTGGCCTTGATGCAGGTTTGGTGAAAGAGGTTGTGTGCACCGTAATGAAAAGGTTAGTATCTCCACTGTGTTAATATGTGTTTCACGCTGGATCTAAACCTGTAGTGGTGTCCCCAATTCTGTCAGTCAATGAAAGTTTACAGGTGAGACTTTCAAAATGTAGGGACCATTTAGTGCCCAAATTAGTTGAGGATAACAACTGTAGATACAAAGGAGGCAAAAGTAAAACATCATCAGCAAAGAGACAAACACAATCTTAGTTAGTTGTGCTCACATGAGCCTTGTGTTCTACAAATGAGACTTAATGCCACGACAGAAGAATCAAAGCCAAGACTCATAAACCCTGAAAGGTGAGCACCATGTCATGGTTGTACAGAATATTGAACATGAATACACACGGCTGCGTGAACACATATGGATTTAAATGCAGGCTGAAAGGACATCCGCTTCCCTCCTGTTGGGGGTCATGAAGCTGCGCCCTACTGTTGTTGTTGTTGCTCCTGTAGTTTGTTCATTACCCTTTTGCCCCAGGTGGTTGTACCATCTCAACTACGTGTTTAACAACAATTACTTGATGTTAGCACATCATTGTTGTATAACAGTTTAGCTCCACACCTTCCTTCTTGTATTAGATGTTTTCATCCTGTCTCATTATCATGTCTTTCCAGATCCTGCTTCCCATCTCGTCAGTCCAAATCCCTTCACCTGCCTCTGATCACCTCGTTAGTGCCTCATTCCCTTCACCTGGTCCTCATGTCCATCTCACCTGTTGCCCATTCCTTCGTTACTCCCTGTCTACTTCGGTCCCCTCACTTGGTCTTGTCCTTGTAGGGGAACATCTATTGGTTGAACTTCTTAGACAACTGCCAGGTTGTCTTGTGTTTTCCCGACCAAGCCCTCAAACATTCCACAGTTTGATTATTCTGTCTGTTCCGTTCCTGAAGACAAATTTGAATTATCTGTCTCCTGAGTCGTGCATTTGGGTCCACCCTAATCCCACCGTGACAATAATACAAAAAAGTATTTTATTTTATTTATTTTTCTAATCTATAATAATATAATAATATAATAATAATATATAGCATTAGTTAAGTCTGAGTAAACACTTAATTCATCATTTATAAAGCATTGTTCTAACATTAACTCTTATTAGTGTGCAGTTCATAAACACAGTCATGCCTGTTTTGATCTTGATCAATACGCTTGACAATTATGTGTTCCATTATTGGGTTTTCATACTTCATAAATGATAGATTCTCTATTTTTAAATTATGAAATATATACATTACAAACCAATTATTAAGTACCTATGATTTAGATAATGTATAATGTGTTAGTTAATGATAAAAAAATATAAAAATTTGCACAAATCATCTTTTAATAATGAGTCGCCACACCACATCCACGTGGTTTTATGAAACCTGAAGCTTTCATGGCGACCGGCTTTTAATTGTTTTGACCAACGTTCTAAACTGATCTGATTAAAAAGATATAATAAGCCGAAACACGTACAGTAATAACAAAGATGTATACAAAAATAGGTCCTCCGCTCCGACTATCAGTGTTCAGGCCCTGATAATAATATGTTTTTTAGGCCTCGGATATCCATTTTTAGAGCCAGAATAATATGGCAGAATAATATGATATTTTATACTCAATTGGACACGATCAGTGAGATAAAGATGAAGTAGCTCAGTATTAAATATACCATTCAATGGAGAAATAATAGCATCATTATATATATTAATGCAAAGAATAGAGAGATGTCGGTAGTTATTTCTTGTATTTCTAATTCGCTCGTGCACTCTCGCTCAATGGAGACAGTTTCTAAGTGCCCTTTCATTTGCCTTAAGTAAAGCTATATAATATATATATTATATATATATATATAATATATTATATATATATATATATATATATATATATATATATATATAGATAGATAGAGAGAGAGAGAGAGAGAGAGAGAGAGAGAGAGAGAGAGAGAGAGAGAGAGAGAGACAGACAGACAGACAGAGATTATGGCCGTTTTTTTTATTTTTCTTGACGGAGCTCAATGTTGACTATTTTTAGAACATCCCTTGCAGGTGATTCACCTGGCCGACTATATATATATCGCATTTATAAATAACATTGAAAGAATAGCAGTGTCTCAAACTAATGGTTTCTCCAGTAAAATACGCCAATTCTTGTCAGATTTAGGAGTTCTTTAAAAAATTAAAACTTTTTAAAATAAATATGTATCCACAGAGCTGTGGTTGTGATTTACATGAATGTTACAATCCATGCATGACCCAATATTACGAACATTGACCAGTTATCCATTTAATAACAGGTGGTAATAATAAATACATTGCATACTAACTACGTGCCGCGGTCAGGTGACGTCACAGCAGAGGGGAGTGGCCCCGCGATCGTTAGACGTAAACATTCTAATGTGCTCGAGATGGAATGTTGTGAGTTCCTCGTAGAACATGGACGTTCCTTCAGAGGCTCGTGTCTCTCACTCTCTCAACCGCCTCTCACCTGTCAACACGGAGTTTACTCGCGGGGAAAAGCAACTCAACCAGAGAAATTCAACATCCAGTGAACCATAAGGTAAGAACTCAAACTGTTATTAGCTAGTTGTGCACGTGTGTTTTCAACCAGAGTCCAAGTTAAACGCCACGAAGTAACGAGCTAGCTAACATGAAGTTTAAAAGCTAGCTAGATTGTATTCGCTCTTAAACTTTACTAAAGCATATTTCCTCTATTCTGTGAATTGTTCACTTCATATAGTTGTTTAATCCTGAGTGTCTTTACTGTATTACACAACTATACAAAGTGAACAATTCACAGACTAGAGGAAATATACTTCAGTAAAGTTTAACAGAGATTACGAGCTAGCTAGCTAGCTAGATTGTATTCACTCTTAAACTTTACTAAAAGCATATTTCCTCTATTCTGTGAATTGTTCACTTCATATAGTTGTTTAATCATGATTGTCTTTACTGTATTAAACCAATATATGAAGTGAACAATTCACAGACCAGATAAATTATGCTTCAGTAAAGTTTAAGAGCTAATACGAGATTGTATTAACGCTAGCTCTTAAACTTTACTAAAGCATATTTCCTCTGGTCTGTTGTCAAATTGTTCAGGTCAAATCATTGTTTAATCAAGTAAAGAAACCTATTATCAGCACAATTACTATAATAATACAATGAGATCATATTTTATATGAATGGTTTATGAATAAAACATGTGAGCTGTATTTAAATGTATCATGTTATGCAGGTGAAAGCATTTTAAAACCTCCTCTGTATTGTTAGCTATCATTTTCAATTCTTTAAAAATGCTTCATGTTTAATAAAAGTATAAAACAAGTTGTGTAAAATGTTTCTCTGCAAAGTTAGTAGGAACTGTAGCTGTCAAATAAGTGAAGTCAAGTGCACAGCACTTTCCTTTAACTAGTTCAGTGGAAGTAGAACACACACAATTGTGTTTTACAGGGGGAACTTTCCCTCCAGAAATAGTGATTTCTTTATTATTATTATTATTATTATTATTATTATTATTATTATTATTATTATTATTATTATTAATAGTATTAGTCTTCTCAATATTTGCCACAGGAAGAGAGATTGAACATGACTTCTAGCATGGACCGTTTTACACTGGCCACATCCTCAATGTTGGCTAACATTGGCGATGTGGTTAGTGCTTCAACACCACCTCCTCCACCACCTCCTCCACCTCCACGTCCACCACTTCCACGGCCCATTGATTCTGTCAACTTAGACCCCCTGACCTTTGTACAGCCAGGTCCTCTGTGCAATCAGTCAGCTTGTAGCCATCCCTTTACCCAGGCACAGGTAAGATACTGAGAAGAAGTTAGGGGGAGATATCATTTAG